>CM033400.1:4945551-4990764 GCA_019426215.1 Buddleja alternifolia | reverse complement strand
AAAGAAACCTTCTTGTAAATAGTCAATAGCTCTTTGTGCACATGGTAGCTCTTTGTGCACAGGGGAGGACACTAGTTATCCAACACCAGCTCATTCTCAACCATTAACACTACGTGCAATTTCTCGAAGCTTGCATTGGATCAAAGTCACTGAAAGAGGCAAAATAATTCATCAACGTTTCCTCAAAGTCGACGGTAAAGATCTTGGCACTCCATCTCTAGTCCTAGACAAGCTCACTCGTCTCTACATTTCATGCAAAGGCCTCAACTTGCACATAGAGTCTTCAACTCAATCCCAATCCCAGATAGAAAAACAAGACTATATTGTGTAACCAAATTATTAGAGCTTATGCATGGGATGGGCCCTTTTAAAAAGCAGTTGATTTATACTATGAAATGGTGGATTCTGGGTCAAACCCACAAAATACACCTACCCTTTTGTGCTCAAGGCTTGTTCTGCTTTGCAAGATGTAGAACTGGTGTAAAGATTCATGGGCATGCAAAAAGACTTAACCTTGACAATGATGTTTATGTATGTACCGCATTGGTCGATTTTTATGTGAAGTGTGGGTGTTTGCTGGAGGCGAGGGAGGTGTTCGATGAAATGCCCGAGAGAGATGTTATTGCGTGGAATGCGATGGTCTCCGGGTTTTCATTGCACGGGATGTGCTGGGAGGCGATTGGACTGGTTTCCGAGATGGGACAGAGGAGGGTGGAAGCAAATTCGTCGACAGTTGTGGCGATTCTGCCTGCTATTGGGGAGGCAAGTAGGTTGAGGGAAGGAAAGGTTGTCCATGGTTTTTGCTTGAGAAGGTATTTCGAAGTCGATGTAGTGGTTGGAACTGGACTTCTGGATATGTATGGGAAATGTGGGCAGTTGCGTTATGCATGGGAGATATTTGGTGCATTGCCATTGAAAAATGAGGTAACCTGGAGTGCTATGATTGGAGCTTGTGTTTCTTGTGATTGTGCAGAAGTTGGGTTGAAATTGTTTGGGATAATGAGGATAGAGGTTGGCCACAGTCCTTCACCTGTTATACTTGCAACCGTGATCCGTGGTTGTGCTAAGCTGAATGATTTGTATATTGGGAGGAAGATACACTGTTACACGATTAAGTTGGGGTTTGTTTCGGAATTAATGGTGTGCAATACACTACTTTCAATGTATGCAAAATGTGGGTCAGTAAACGAATCAATGAGATTCTTTGAAATGATGCAGGTTAAGGATTCTGTTTCATATAGTGCTATAATCACTGGTTGTGTTCAAACTGGTTATGCAGACGAGGCTCTTAGAATGTTCAGGAAAATGCAGAATGTCGGTGTTGAACCAGAATTAGCAACCATGATGGGCTTTTTACCAGCTTGCTCTTATTTAGCAGCACTACAACATGGGGTCTGTGGGCATGGCTACTCAGTGGTACGTGGTTTCACAGAAGATGTTTCAATTTGTAATGCTCTAATTGACATGTATAGTAAGTGCGGTAAGATGGATGATGCTAGGCACGTCTTTGATAAGATGAGTCACAAGGATGTGGTCTCATGGAACGCAATGATTGTTGGTTATGGAATTCATGGCTTGGGAAGGAAGCAATTCTTTTTTTCCAAGATATGCAGAATGAAGGTCAAAAACCAGATGAAGTAACTTTTATTGCTCTCCTGTCAGCTTGTAGTCATTCGGGACTTGTGAATGAAGGGAAGCATTTGTTTCTCATCATGACTAAAGAATTTAATATTGTTCCAAAAATGGATCACTATTTTTGCATGGTGGATTTGTTCGGCCGTGCTGGTTTTTTAGATGAGGCTCACAAATTCATCACCACGATGCCATTTGAGGCTGATGCTCATCTCTGGAATTCATTACTGTCCGCTTGTAGGGTCCACAAAAATATTGAACTTGGAGAAGAAGTTTCGAACAAGATTCAGAGCGTGGGACCCCGAGCACTGGAAACTTCGTTCTATTGTTTAATTTGTACACGACTGCACAAAGATGGGATGATGCGGCGAATGTTAGAATCCAGCAAAAAGTGTTGGGGTTTAAGAAGAAACCGGGATGTAGTTGGGTAGAAGTGAACGGGATTGTTCATGGCTTTGTTGGTGGAGATTGGTCTCACAACAGTCAGCTAAGATATATAAGAATTGGAGGAATTGGGAAAGGAAATGAAAAGATTGGGGTATAGAGCAGAGTCTGATTTTGTTTACCAAGATGTCGAAGAGGAGGAGAAGGAAAATATTCTTCTGTATCACAGTGAGAAGCTTGCTGTTGCATTTGGAATTATTAGCCTTCAATCCGACAAGCCTATTATGGTCACTAAGAACTTGAGGGTTTGTGGGGACTGCCATACTGCTCTGAAATACATTACTATAATTGCTAAGAGAGATATAACAGTTAGAGACACCAGTCGATTTCATCATTTTAGGGATGGAATATGTAGCTGTGGAGAGTTCTGGTGAAGCCAAATTGTGCCTGGTAACTCTTAAACAATCTAAATTACCATTTCCTTATCCCGCATTATGCTAATTCATGAATAGACTGCACCGTAAAGGATACAATCTTATCAAATAGCCTTGAGAAGATTGTAAAATATTGTAATATGCATGTAGCTATTTTTATTATCTTGGGGGGAGGGGCGGGGGGGAAGAAGTAACCCCCTCTAATTTGTCTCTCCTCCTGCCTTTATTTTGTCTGCTTGATTTGACATGCAGGATAGTTTAACTGTCGTTGTTCACTTACATTGTAACGTATCTTTGAATTTATGACAGATGGTTTTGTATTCATAGTTTATTGTTCTTTAGTTGAATTTCGTTTCGTGGAGATATTTTGAAGCCTTTCTGACATCTTTTGGAAAATTTTACACAGAGTGTAAAATTTAGATTGCATGGAATTTAGCTGTTCGTTGAAGGGAAAAGGAAAATGTTGACTTGGTAAGTGAGTTTATGTTCAACAGATTCTCTTTGTTTATTCTCAAGTTGCTATATCTTCGTTTGTGGTTATCTAGATTGCATATCAATTTATTAGAGTGCATGTTTTTTGATATGTTTGTACTTTCAATGTTAAAATGATTTCAAATTTTATTGAGAGACTATCCTTGTATCCTGTAAAGGTAGTTGGGTCTGCATAAAAAGCGTGATAAAGGATTGGATTCTATATGGTAAGAATCCAAGTTCACATACGATGAGTCTCTGCATTGGATTGTACGTTTTCTTAAGAAGACGCATTCCCAACTTGTATATTTTCAATATGGTACTCTGAAGAATATATTTACCCTATTTTTTATGGTGTCATCTATTTTTCAGTCTTTGAAAAATCTGCATAGCTCAATTACTTTCTCTTGACAATGGAATTTTGTTAGTCTTACCTTATGAACTTTGATCCCATAATCTTATTTAATTACAACAATTTTTCTAATGCGCTTAATATGAATTATTGTAATGAAGCAATTTTTCAAAACAAAACCATAAATATTTGGGAGAAAGTGTCTGATCTAATATAAAACATTACATCAGCCAACCATTTCTCAATAATCTTACATACGGACTCCTAAATGGATTCCGCTCGATAAACCCGGACCAACAGGTAAAGGAGGTCGATTTCGAGAACAAAGTAAGTTTCTAGGCGGATTCTCAATTAATCTGGGACATGCTTTCGATGACATTGTTGTGGCCACCGAAACTCAAAATTATCTATTATGTACTATTAAAAATGCAAAGGCTAGTTGAATAGGAAAGATTATCAAGCCAATCTTGGCTCCACTTATCTTTTATGCCATGTTCGAAGTTTGGCATTCCAGATATGTCTTATTATTTTGACCTTTATTGTTTGCAGGCATTTTCAATGAAAGTATTTGAGAAGCTCATCAAAATAAGTTTGCTCCAAGAATGATGCTTTTCCAGGTTGTTTTTGTGATACCATTACTATCTTTGATTCTTCCCCGAATGTAATGCAATGTTCTCAAACTAGTCTTTTATCTTCTCGCTTGCTATTCTGATCAAGAAATATAAATACAGAGTTATAGATGTTTAATGCATCCTTCTTTGGTGTTTTAACAGAAGGCACAACCACAAATGGAGACTACCTCCTTCCGTTCAAGACTGGTGCACTTTTGGCGAGAGCTTCAGTACTTCCCGTCATTTTGAGATATCCCTACCAGAGATTTAGTCCTGCATGCGACTCTATTTCAGGGGTGAGTTGTTTCTTGTTATCTTGGTATTTCTTGATCGTATTTTAAGATATAAGTCTGATTCGTTTTTTAGCTCTGGTCATGTTTGTTGCTTAGACTCGAACAACTCGTTTTTATATGCAGTCAAAAGGTTCAACTAGTATTTTAACTGTGTTTATATTACATATATCTTATGCAGATGCGCCATGTGATTCTTCTTCTGTGTCAGTTTGTAAATTACATTGAAGTGGATTTACTTGTGTATCACCTCTCAGAACAAGAAAAGGAAGATCCAAATCTATATGCAGAAAATGTCACACAGCTTATTCTTCATGAGCTACTTATTTTCTAGAGGTTCTTTTACCTGTAAATATATACATAAACCTCGTATATTGCTTGTCTGTCTGGAATTCTTTGAAAGTTGATGTCGTATGAGTACTATGTGATATACATCTTTAGCCGTCAAACATGAACATTGCAATGACAATGTAAGCTTGTACAGTCTCGGTGCACCTAAGATTTAGTCTCTCTTTCTTGCTTCATCTCAAAAGGGGGAAGAGAATTTAATTAACGATTGACTAATCATTACAAGCTTGTGGTGAAAAATGTGATATTTTAAGAGGCAACAATTCTGAATTGCCAGCCATTTCACTTAATTTCTGACTCTTTGTTTCGTCACCCTTAGATTTTAGTAATGAAAACTCGATGAAAAATGATTTTGTCGCTTCAAATGATTGAACTAAGTGCTACCTCTTTGGTCTTTTTTAGTTCCATTTCCCATATATTACTGTGAGTTTAAACTTCTGCAACTAATTTTGTACACATGTGGATGGCCATTTAATAAAACATTTCGATATTCCTGTGGAAATTTCGGTTTTTGCATAAAAATTACTAAATGCCCTGGTAAAAACAGTGTTTGTTTAATCTGAAAGATCTCTTTGGTGTTCCTGCAGGTTTGCTTTCTTGAAGATAGTCCCGGTCCATCCGTGTGTATATCCGTCCCCCTGTATAAAAATCTATTTTTTGACCCTTAATAAAGTGGAAACTAAATGCAGATAAGTTACGCTGGAAGAAATAATTCCGTTGTCAATACTCGACGTATTAGGCCGTATGTAGAGCTTAACAGATCCTGGAAGCCGGTTGTGGTGGAAATACCAACTCCCGCTTGTTCAAATTCTGATGTAATATCTATACGGGTATATTGATATAGGTTGTCTCTAGTTTAGCTTGTCGGATATCCATTATTTGATTCTTGCAACAAAATGTTGAGGATTTTGGTTTCAAATTGCTTCGGAGTTTTTTAGGGTACGGTTTTTACGTACCTTATGTGAGATCTGAAGGTGCTTGTGTTTGTGTCTGTGTCGTGTCCGTGTTATGAGTGAATATGGTGCAAGAGGGGTTATTATAAGCTGTGCTAATAGTTTTTATTATGTTTTGTTTTGTTTTGTGAATCTTTTGTTCTAGCGATTTAGGAAATAGTTGAGAAAATCATTGATTATGGCATCATAGGGCATGAGATGGGAAGTTTCATGCTATCTGTTATTTATTCACTTTTGGATACCACGAGCTGGAATTGTAAACCATTGATTGATAGTATAATAAAGCTAAATTATGAAGGTATCTATGTATAATTCGTCGTGTTATGACTGCAATCTATATAATAAAATACAACCTTTGAGACCATCCAAGTAAGTACACATGTGAATGGTCTAATTGAAATCAATTTTGCCACATAAGTAATTTAATTTATATTTATTTATTTATTTTGGATAAATATAGTTAATAATCTTTATCTAAAACATTCAAAATTTAAAATTCAAAAGGTAGTTATCAATATAGTTCAAAATAAGGTAGTTACAAATATAATTTAAATTCAAATAAAAAACTAACTTTTCTATATTTATTGTTCTTATTAATGATATTTACCAATCATTTTATTTTTTAATATTCGTTTTATTCAGTATACCGATCATATATTATTAATTCTTAAACTAAAATGAATGAATAAATATCCATATAAATAAAATTTTCAATGATAGTTATCAAACTTGAATTGAACATTTAATTTTGTATACCATAAATATATAAATTATATAATGATACACACACAAATCTCTCTCTCTCTCTGTCTCTCTCTCTCTATATATATATATATATGTATGTATATTTGATGATTTTTATCTACGTAATTAATATCCCGTGCCTTGGCACGGGATTCCGCTAGTTAGGTAATAATAAGCAACCACAATCAATCTCATTAAGGGTTAAAAATGGAGGGTTCGATGAATTATTTAATGAGAAAATTACACGCGCAACTAAAGGTGTAAATTGGGCTTGTAATAGGTCAGGCTTATTAAGGCTTGCCAAGCCTTAATGGCTTGGCCCATTAGTCCATCGGAGCTGGGCTTTTTCGGGTCACGTACTGAAAAAGTCCGGCCCGTGTAATTTTTTTTTTTTTTTGTAAATCTAAAAATATAATATTAAATATTAAAAAATTAAATAAAAAAGTATAAATGAGTGTTCAAACGGCCAGCAAATGTTGGCCGTTTGAACATTTTGAATTGCAACCGTCGGATTCCGACCATTGCATGCCCAAATATTTTTTATTATTATTTATTTAATTCATGAATGATTTTCTCTAAATAGATCACATTTGATTTATAGTTTTCACATCAAACTCTTCCAATCTCTTACAAGAATTTATTAAGTTTATTTGACCATTTTAATGAAATCAAAGTACTTAATATCTTTAAATATATATTGTCATTAGTCACTAATTTTTTTTTACCAATAAAGTTTTTTAATATTAATTCTATTATCCACATTCTATATTTCATTTACAAAAAAATAGATAACAAGTACTAAATAAAAAATGTATTCGATTAAATAACTTAAATAAATAATTAACAATAGTAAATAAATATATAATATATTAAATGACATAAATAAATAATTCACAAAAAATATATATATAATACATTAAATAATGAATGACTTGTTAGGTTTGGCTTTAACAAGCTTTTTTGGCTCTTCAATTGAAGGGCCAAAAAAGGCCAAACAAGCCTAGCAAGCCATTCACAAGCCAAGTCAGCTTGGTTTATTTGCTAAAGGGGCTAAGCCGACCCTCTTAGCAAACAAGTCAAGCCAACTTGGCTTGTTCGGTTTGTTTGACACTTTTACACCCAACCCTCACTTAGTGTAATTACTACACGTACAAAGGAGTCTAATTATGATTATTAAGAAAAAGTAGCGGGCTTGTTTATATGTACAACTGATTCTACTTTTGTCTTGTATAAGGAAATTGAATGGTTTCTTTTGCAAAACCTATGCTAAATTAGTGCAAAGGTGCCGACACTTTGTATGCAATTGACCTCTATTTTCCTCTCTCGTGGCAACGATTGAATGACAATGTCTTAAATTGCCAATTTGGCAGCCCCAAGCCAAGCTTAGGGTGATATTGTCGAATTAAGATCTTTGGCGCTTCTAGGGTTTCGCGACCACTTTGTTTAGGAGTTGACCTCCTTTATTTTCTAATTCTCTTGGTTAAAGTAGGATGTAGGAACCTATACAATTTGTGTGAAGCATATTTGTCTGGCACTAGTTGAGCAGTTCATTTCAAATCAACAGATGCTATTGTGTAAACTCGTAGCTGGAATGACACTCGTGACCTAGAGGTTCGTATTGATTAAATTCTTTTAATCTTAATTGGATTCGATGTGAGTCCATGAAACTGGTTTGGTGACATCCACATTCTTGGTTTCCTCCCACTGTCAATTAAGACGAATCTACAAAGTCGCGCTTTAAATGAATAAGTGTAGAAAAATCTATAAGTTGACATATAAAGGTTAATAATGAAATTTGTCATTTGATGGACAAATAAATTTTTCCTCAAAAAATTAACTGCCAAGTCCATTAAAACTAATTTTTAATAGAAAACATCTAATATTATCTAAAAGTCAAACTTTAACAAAATTAGATGACTTGGTAATTTTTTTTAAAATCCAGTTAATAAATAATTTTATTTTTGCATTAAAATCTAATTTTAATAAAAAAGAAACTAAAAATATATATATTTATTAAAATATAACTCGGGGTCACACGTGGGTTGACCCATGTGTTTATAAAAACACACCGGTGGGCTCACTGTGCGACCCAATTGCATAGCCGCCCAGCTGCACACATTATGAGATGGGCCGCACTGTGCGGCCCATTCACATTGACAGCAAAGCGAATGGGCTCGCACAGCAAGCCATCACGTGGTTGTGCACGCGCAGATCCAGTCCGTGTGTGCACAGTCACGCGTAAACACCAGCGCCTTCACCGCTAGTGTCCCGCCACCACAATGGCAACGGGTTCGCCCGCCAAATCAACGGATCTTTCAAATATCTTTTCCTTTGTTATTTCATCACATCAAAATTATACAAAATTAAATTTTATTAATTTCTAACGAATAAAATAAACATTAAATTCCTCAAGTACATAAATAAAAAATTCTACCTATCTAATCATGCTTCGCGAAAAATTGTAAATCATGCATCTAATCACATATTTACACATAAAATACATACTTCGAACCCCACGGTTTGGCTCTGATACTACTGTTAGGAAATAAATATAAAAGTAGCCGAAGTAACATATAATCGAAAATTTCATATTTCCTAGAGCCAAGATCAATCGGAGTTTTACACGTGTATGTAAAAGAGGGATATCGTTATTTGACCCGTTGTAGCGAAGTGGTTGGAGAGTTCTAATCTTTTCTTCAAAATTGAGCTCCTCCAAAATTGATGTAGAATCCAACGAGTTCAATTTTGATCTGAGCAATACACGGGCACTGCCTCTAAATCGTCTCGCCGAAAAATTGATCGGATTCCTTCTTCTTTGACCTTGAGGCCGACGGCTATGAGAGAGAGGGAGAGAAAAAAAAATCTTGTAGCTCAAGTTGTATTATGACTTGTGTTAGGCTAGGTTTAATTAAGTGATATATTTATATCACTTAAGTTAAAATATTGTGCTTAAAAAGCCCATGTTGGACGCCTCCTAGGGCCGCTCCACACGCCCATGGTGCGCCTCATGGTACACCAATTTGTGTACAATTCAATCTTATATTTAATTAATTAATTGAATAATTGATTGATTGGACATTTAATCAATTTATTTCTCCAAAAAATATATAATTAATTATTCTCATAAATGATTAACTTATTTTTTCAAATAATTAATTCTATTCATTAATCAATAAATATTTTAAGTATCCAATACTTAAAATATTGCTACAACAAATACTGCATCATTTTTTTGTTTAATTCTTTCTCTTTAAGTGTACCTCTTTATGTCCGTCTATATTTGGCAATGGGAGGAATCCAAGGGATGTGGGTACCACCTAGCTAGTCATGTGGCCCACATCGTAACCCAAATAAGACAAATGATTATATCATTCTTTGAACCTTTCCCGTTGTAAATCTTGTGTGAATATAAACTCCTCGTTTCCATATCCCAATCAAGTAAGAGTCATAGTTAAGGTCAAACTCTTTGACTTGACTCCATGATATATTTATAATAAGTCAAGATTAGTGAGCTTTCCTATTTGAGTCTAACTTAAAAGCTCATATGCTATGGCTAGATCTTACTTACTTATAAACGCATAAGACAGTTACTCGTTCACTTACGAGGGAACAAATCCTTCTTGGATATCAGTGAAACTACTACTTGCCCGTTAGGTCGCAGTTCGAGGTTGACCTCACTAACGGCTAAATTGGACCTAACTACTCTAATGACAGAAATAACGTCACGAGTATCTCCAACTCGATTTCTCAAGTTTAAAGTTCAGACACACCTATTACAACTAATCAATCCTATCATTGGCTGTCAGTAAGTGAAACCCATGTGATAGAATTAATGCGAGTCATGTTCAAGTGCACTAACCTCCATCGATGCACCTATAATATGAGCTTCCACTACTTCTTAGTGATTGACAGACACTTCTCTTTGTCAAAGCTCATAATATACAAGTTTTGACGATTTCCAATGCCTAATTGAGAATCTATAACTTGCGAACTAATTGAGTGCACAAGTATTGAATTTTTTCAGTGCCTTCTACCTTATCCTATAAGGAATAGAAAATTCATCCTTGTGTATATGGACTTATAGTTGATTACTACCTATGAATGCTAATAATTGAGTAAAACAACTATTGTGCCTTTTATTAATAGAAATAATAACAATTACATAATCAAAATGCCTTGTTCTACTCTATCCTCCATGGTATTCGAGGCATATTTCTAACAAATTATGAGTATACATAGGATCTCATGCATAGAAAAAATTGCAGCCATATAAAAGTTACATTTCTGCACAATTATAAATTTCTATTTCGAAGACTTTCTATTATTTTCTCGTCTATTATTCTATTCATATTATAAATATAGAAACAAATGGATAAATATAAAATACATAATATGAAAGGTTAATTCTAGGTGCTTTAATGTTGAATGGAAACAAATTAATAAATCAATTATATGTTATAATTGTGATTCGCTTCACCTTATTTGATCTACTGATGTTAATTTTATTACATTATTACAAAGTATTTTCATATAAGTAAGCACACTATACCTAATTTGCCTTAGCTAATATTACATAAATAGTATAAAACTGAATTTCGAAGTTAAGTTTTAATTATATAATATGATTATATTTGCCAAAAAGGTATATTATAATTGGCTAAAAATTCTATGGATATGTAAAAGGATGAGAGAGAATGTTTTAGTATGGATGTCTTTATTTACTTGTGAACCCAATTAATTTACTATATAAATGAGTTTTTTTAAAAAAAAATCAGTAAATTATAACTCATACTCCAATTACTTGTAATTCATTACAATTAAAATAATTTTTAAAACATGTTTCTATGTTCAAGTGGAGTACAATTAAGTCTTAATTTGATATAAAAATGATAAGATGTTCAATCTGAACAATTATCAATAGCAAGGACAACTTATATGGAATACGAATAGAAATTAAAAAAAAATTGAAAACTGAAATATGATGGTAACAAGATTGTGAATAATGCATTCATTGTGAAAATTAAGTATCATTACAGATGTCATATAAATTTTTAATTGTGAATACTACATTTATTAAGAAGATTCAGTATCATTACAAATACATATAATAAATTATTTAGCAATACTTACAACGTATATTTCTCATTTTAATGATATATAATACACTTCAAGCACACATATAGACAAATTTCTGAAAGTGTGTCTAAACAAAACCTTAGTGATTCTTAATAATTCATCATTTTATTTTATTTTGATCTTTTAATTATTTATCTTTTTCAATGATTCACTTTATATTATATTTCATTAGTTAGACATATACTAATTCTTTTAAGATCTTTAATTTATTTTTATACTTTTTGTTATGGGGTATGTACATTAGTGTGTATATATATCTCTCTCTCTATATATATTTATATATATATATATATGTATATCATATTATACACTATTTGAAGAGTTGAACTTCAAAGTTTGTATTTTGTTACTTACTAGTATACTTTAATTAAGATAATTTTTGTATTTTTAAAAAGATATATATATATATATATATATCAAGATATTAATTAATTTTATTTATGTAGTCATTATTAATAAAATTAATGATATGTTTCTTTTATTTATCTTAAATTATATTTATATCACCTACTTTTTTATGAATAAATATTTGTATCTTATAAATGAAATATTTTTAAGACTTCATACTGATAATATATTTCGTATTCTTGTCATTTTTATTTATTCTCAGTATTTTAAATATATTTGTCTATAAATATCAATGCTAGAGGTTATATATATTTTTTGAAAAATATATAAAAAGACGTAGTTGTTCATGCGCAACGCGCCTGCACCTTACTAGTCTTTTAGAAATCTCCGAAAAAGACCCGAAGAGACTTTATAATAAATATCTTTATTCCCATAGAAATATGTTCTATTTTCTTTCACAAGTCCTTAAGTTACTTATACTGATGCAGTGATACTTTGACTTTATTCGCATTCAGTCATTCATATTCATTTCTTCTCATCCCATTATGAAGCCGTCTATAATATACACACTACAGTAATTCAATTTTCATACTTTGAATTGTTTAATTTGTGTACTAACCCTTGTAATTTACAAGTGGTGTCATTGCTTACTCATAAAGTGGTACATGCGTATATCTCGTGCCATGTACAGAAATTATTTTAAATATACAATTCAGACAAAGTTCTTTCATATCTTCCCCAAAGAACGCTAATGATAGTAAAAAAATATTTAGTAATTTATTACATTTACTAGTCGTAACCCCGTGCTAAGGCACGTGATACTAATTATGTAAAAAAATCAAAGATATATATATATATATATATATAAATATACATTCCTCTCATCCCATTATGAAGCCGTCTATAATATACACATTATAGTAATTCAATTTTCATACTTTGAATTTTTTAATTTGTGTAGTAACCCTTATAATTTACTAGTGGTGTCATATATGGCTTCCTCATAAAGTGGTACTTGTGTATATCTCGTGCTATATACAGAAATTATTTTAAATATACAATTCAGACAAAATTCTTTCATAAGAACGCTAATGATAGTAAAAAATATTTAGTAATTTATTACATTTACTAGTCGTAACCCCGTGCCAAGGCACTTGATACTAATTATGTAAAAAAAAATCAAAGATAGATACATACATACATATATATATATATAAATGATTAATATTTTAATTTATTTATAAAATGCAAATTTAAAAGATTCGATTCTTAATGATTATCATCCAAAAAGTTCTTTACATGTATTAAATCATATTAGTTTTGTTAAAAATAATACTATAACTATACATAATCGGTGAACTTAATAAAATAAATATTGAATAATTAGACATGATCTAAGTAGTTTGATTGGGTCAATATATATAAGAGATTTCCAACTATAGGAATGTTTTAAAAGAACAAAATGATGCAAGTAATTAGACCAATGAGAGCTTCTTTTAGAATTTAAAAACTCAAAATTATCAGAAATCAGATTGAAAAGAATATTAAAGAGAAAAACATATGATTTTGAATTAAAGAACTTCAAAATAGAGACGATCTGCTTTCAAATATTAAAAAAGACCAGTAGTATACAAAAATACCACAAAATTGTAAACGAACAAATAAAATTATGAAGAATGATATGCTTAGAAATCAGAAATTTCTATCCTATCATCTAATAGAAAATGATAACAAACAAATAAGATTAAAAAAAATGTAAACAAACAAATATAAATATGAATGGTATATTTAGAAGTTAGGAATTCCTATCAAATAATCTAATAAAAATGTGAATAAACAAATATGATTCTAAACAAATGTAAACAAAAATTTTTAATTATGAAACATGGTATATTTAGAAATCAAAATTCCTAACATATCATCTAATAGAAAATGTAAATAAACATAAGAAAAGGTAAAATATCTGAAAATCAATTTGACCAAAACTATTGGAAGAAAATTTGTAAATGAAACTAATTGAACTTTTGAGGTCAAAGAACATCAATGGGACAATTAATTAAGAATGGAAACATGAAAATATCTATATAACAAATATTAAAATAATAAATGTAAAATAAAGTATACAAATCCCAGAGAAATTCAAGAAAAAAAAGATAGAAATTGTAATGAAGAATAATCAAACAAATAAAAATATAAAGAATGAATTGGAATATTGAATAATCAAAGAGTATAATTTGAACAAAAAAGATAGAAATTAAACTAAAAAAACTATGATATGAAATTAACACTATGAGTGGCAAGTTAAATAAATATCACAAAATAAAATGCAAGGTTTCATCAAAATGAGATGGATGAAAAATAAGGAAATATAAATGCTATAAACAATAAGATGAATGAAGAAATTTAGATAATAAATATGTAAGAGAAATTCAAAAAACAATTCATGAAGCTTCATATGCCAGATCGATGGGGAAGATGAATGAAGAGCAAGTTGGCTTTTGTTCCATATATGTACTTCAATGCCAGTAGTGCAAATTATTTCTAAAACACTAAAATTATTCATTTATTATAGAATTGGTTACTTAATTTAAGCATATAATCATGGTAAATCTCAACTTCCGAATCAATGAAAATAAATTAGTTTTAATAGGCACATATATTATTTCCTGGATAAACGAAAGTGAGAGCTTTAAAGTAAAAAAACATACTATTTGACAGTTGTTCAGAACATGGTGAGAATCATAAATAAACTGAAAATCAGTATGTTAATACAAATGAATATAAAATGAAAAAAGTGGAAAAAAATCTACCACTTTAACAATTTTAAAATAGTAAGTAGTATATGTTAAAAATAAATTTGTTACATATATGGAAAAATCAGAAAACATAACATTCATACCTTTTAAAGATTTTGTAAATCTTTTTCATCTCAATTCTTGAAAGAAATTAAAATTGGAAATTAACATGCAAAATATTAATTTGAAACGATACTCTAGAATATTCAAAAGCTTATGGTAAAAGAAATGTAGAAAATTGTACAATTTTAAATAATTAATGTGGTAAATAAATAAAAGAGAAAAAAAAGAAGAAGGGTGCCCAATTTAAAGGACCTATATAATACAATCTTCAAAAGATTATTGTGCCAATTTATAGATCAAACATTTTTCTATTCAATTGCAGTAAGTCCTTATCGATTGCGTAGTTAGTTCGAGCACGATGACTATTCCAAATAGATCCAATCATTAAATTCAAAGAATAAACAAATTTATTTATTATCAAATAAGATTACAAAAAAACAAATGGAAAATAAATTTCGAAGAACAAAAAATATAATATATTGCAAGTAAAGTTAAAGAAGATATTATAAGACAAATCAAATTCAAAAAATAGAATTAATCCATGGTATAAAATAGAAACTATAGAAAAAGAAAATACAAACCGGCTCATTCTCACTTAGTTATCAAATGTTGGGGGGAAATTACATAAATTGAACACTATACTGATTAATCTTCAGACAAAAATAGAAACTAAAATAAAAGAAAATATTTGAACATATATTGAAAAAGATAGTTTTTACCATCAACACTGAAAGAAAAGACATATATTTTTTGGGGAATGATATTGGAGCTACACAAATTACTATAGGGGCTCCATTTTAATTTCTCTTTCTTAGAAAATGACAAATATATCCATCTTCTAATAAAAAACATTACTTATAAATTTGTAAGACTAATATACCCCTTAGTTCCCATATTACTCTTTACATCTTTCCTTGCCCTTGTTTAATTCTCACGTAACAGCAGGCAACAAATCTCCCTTCTTATCTCAACCTCTGCAAAACCCTACTTTAATGATAAGTCTCACAATTTCTCCATCACTTCACCATATCTTTTATGTTTAAAAAAACATTAATAACGGAGAACAATAATGTTGAAGACATTGCAGGAGTTGTTGCCCCGTTGGATAAGATACTTGAATTGGTGAATACAAAAAGTATTGAACAAATTTTAGAATTCTATCATGCATATAATTCATCTCAGATCGATGGAACTGGCCGGTAACACTCTCTTCTATACTTCATAGTATAATTTTTTTAGCTTTATATGAAAAGTTAGAATTTTATTTTGATTCTATAATATTTCAGTGCTATTCTTCTGCTTTGTTAGTATTCATTGTAATTTAAAAGGTTAATCACTGAATTTTCATATTATAAGTTGTTTTGTTGTTCTTAAAAGTCTTAAAAAGTCTTGATCATTCATGAAGTAATTAACTAAAATATAGTTCATTGATTCTCTATATTTTTATCTTATGGATGTCCACTTATCACCAAAAAAAAAATGACTATGGATGTCCTAGCTTGAAAACGCCTCTGTGCCTGTGCCCCTGCAATAATTGTACGACAACCGCAAATAATAAGAAAATAAAAGAGCTAACAATAAGACACTAAGAAAGTGCAAGTTCTGATTGGAATTGGTTCTTACATTCTAATGATATATCTAAATAAGTATATTTATTTGCAAGTTGCAGGAATATATCTCTAAATATATGTATCTGCAAGTTGCTGGAATCTATAAGTATATTTATTTGTAAGTATATTTCATTGAATTTTTATATTTAATGATTAAAAGTATGATGTTTTTAATTGTAATTGGTTTTTATATTCTAATGATTCATTTTTAAAAGTCTGGTTTCTAATGATTCGTATATCACATGGTCTGACGGTTCCTATATTTCAGAAACTCATTGGCAACATATCTTGAACAACTCCTAATGCAATATAAATTGGCAACTTCTGGTAAGCCATTGGACAAGTGTAGAGATCATTTTCAAAGTACCATGGGTCTTCCTTATGCTCACAAAATGATCGGCATGTTAAATGGAAAATTAGAGCTTGTTGACATACATCCACAATGGAGAATTGATGGAAGAGCATTGATAACATTACAGGAGAACTGAGTCACGACGACCAACTTGATACTCTTCTCAAGGATTTCCAAAATAAGTATAAGAAAATGCCTCTTGTTCAAAAAGAAGATACTCGAAAGCAAATTTCTCAAATCATGGATGCTTCCCTTCCTTTGATAGTTAACGAGCCGAATATCAATCCTCGTAGAGGTTGTCCTCATGGATCAAAGAAACGAAAAAATGAGAGTTCTACTCAACGTGATAATTGTGAATTTGAAATTATAGAGAAAAATCGAAAATGCAGTAGTTCATGTGGTGGTTTCGGACATAATACTCGTACATGTGTAACAAGGACTGAAACTCGTGCATTTATGCCTTCCACGTATTACAGCCAGGAAGAAAGTTCGGGAGGATTTGACCCTTAAAGTGATTTATCTTGAACACTAAAAAGGTTTTAATTGGTTATTTATATTTAAGATGATAAAGTTTATCTATTATGATGAAATTTTATTCTCAGAATTTGTCCTAATTAACTCTTCTCTTTTGGCAGATGGAAAAGAACGAGAGGGATGGATTTTAATTGGTATGAATCAAATAGACCTATATCCATATTTTGTTTCGATGGTGTGGCAATAAATATCTTAGAACTGCACTGCTGCAAAATATATGCTTGTATGCAAGCAAAAAGTTTTGCATTTCCGTTAAAGTACCCTATTGTAAATTCTTTTTTTTTTTTGAGCATATGATTTTATACTTTGCCTATTTATATGGATATTGAAAAGTCTATAGACACTTCTAATATTTCTATTTTTTTATTTTAATAGGGTGGTACTTAATTGGAGCACTTCTTTATGCCCAACCGTTGTAGCCATACCAACATTATTGCAAGAACAAAATCTAAAGTTGCTGGCTTCATGTTAATGTGCAGAGATGAAGTGTTCTCTTCTATTTTGATGACTATATTTAAGATCTTATTTATTTTGCTCAATTATTTAAGATTTTATTGGCTAAACACTTTTATCTAATTTATAATGTGAAGTTTGTTGTCTTACGAAAAAAAAGTTCTAATTCAAATTCATTATTTTGGTTAGTATTATATCAAAGTAGTTACGTGTATTATCTTTATATATGCTTCATGAATTAACAAAAGGTAAAAGGAAATAAAGTTTAATATGTGCATCAAAAGACAAACTCAGGGGTGGTGAAGACTGAAGATAAAGTGAATTTTGGTAAACCATCCCCCACCACATTTGCTACTAAATATGTTTGTTAAGTCATAATGGCATAAGGGTATATTAGGAATTCAATTTTAAATATTATAATGTAATTTAGGACTCATAGGCATTTTTGTCATGTTTCAATACAAATTTTGAAATTGGAGCTCCTATAGTAATTTTTGGAGTGCCAATATCATTCCCCATATTTTTTTTCTTAAAGATATAATTCAAAACTGTATTTCATTTTTTTATTTTAAAAATAATTTAATATTTTAGAAAACAAATGCAAACAATGTCATGTGTATGAACATATCTTCAAAGAATTTAGAATCTAGAATAATACAATATAAGTAGAGATAATAAACACAAAAGTAATTGAATGCAGGTTATAAGCATAAAAAAATGTAATGCATCCCTTACCAATAAAGATGAAACAAATTAAAAAGAAATTAAAAAAATAGAAAAATTAAACAAATCATCAATAAGTAATTAATAAAATTAAATAAGTAAACTAAATAAGAAAAAATGAAATAACTGAAAGTAAATGGCTTAAAAAAAATTACGCAAATAAAACTTTGAAAGAAAACGTCAAAGCACACAGTGAATGGAAAAAGGTAAATATATGTCAATCCAAAAAGATATTCAATAATTGCAATATATAGACATAAATTTGTAAGTCCTATATTATTGTGGAAGTTGTAATTTGAAAATTACCTTGGCATATGATAAAGAAATACAAATTTTTTCTTAGAAATAAAATAAAAGAAATACAAATTAAATTATTTATGTCGCAAAATTGAGTTCAATTAGGTCATCAACATATGCGCTTACTTGGATTGTCTCAAAGGTTGTATTGTATTATATATAAATTAGTAGACCCCCTGTGCCAAGGCACGAGATACTAATTATTTGGATAAAAACAATCAATTATATATATATATATATATATATGTATCATTATATAATTTATATATTTATAGTATACAAAGTTAAAAGTTAAATCCAAGTTTGATGGCTATCATTGAAAATTTTATTTATATGGGTATTAAATCATATATTTTAGTTTAAGAAATAATATATATGATCAGTAAATTGAATAAATTGAATATTAAAAAAATAAAATGATTGATAAATATTATTAATAATAAAAATAAATATAAAAAATTAGTTTTTTATTTGAATTTAAATTATATTGATAACTATCTTATTTTAAATTTCAAATTTTGAATCCTTTAGATAAAGATTAATAACTATATTTATCCAAATCAAATTAAATAAATATAAATTAAATTACTTATATGGCAAATTGGCTTCAATTAGGCACGTGCCTAATTGGTAACCCCGTGCCTTCGCAGGGGATACTAATTAGTAAAAAGTATATATCATTATAATAAAGCAAATGTAAAAGAAAATATAGAGTTTGAAGAAAATGTTAAACCCAATAAAAATAGGCCAAACATATGATATTTAAAGAATAGAAACTCAATAAATTCCTCTTATATTATTAATTAAAAATTAGTTAACAAAAATGCTTTGAATGAAATGAAGTGAAAAAAAAACTAAAAAAAATATTATATGATTTCGAATTACAAAAAAAAAAATTCAAAATAGAAAAAGACGGACGTTGAATCTACTATTGACCTTTCAAATATTAAAAATGATTAAGAACATTAGTGTACAACAATGCAACACAAATTCATCTCGCATCATACAATAGAAAATGTAAAGAAACAAATAAAAATTTGAAGAATAATATATTTGAAATAAAAAATTCCAGCTGTATTTAAAAAGAAAAAATTAAACAAACAAATAAGATCATGAAGAAATGAAATATTTAAAAATCATACAGATGAAAAACAAATTTGATGAAAATTAATAAATCAAAACTAAAAGAACAATTGAAATCAATGAACACTACTATATGTATATACACACACATATATATATACACAATAAAATGATTACCGAGAATGGGAAACATGAAAGACCAATGTTACAAATATTAAAATAATAAAGGACAATTAGAGTATAACTTTTTTTTTGAGAAATTCATCCCATATCATTTAATAGAAAATATAAACAAACAAATAACAATATGAAGATTGAATTATTCGGAAAATTGAATAATGAATGAGAAAAATTCAAAAAACAAATATATAGAAATTTTACTGAAAGAACCATCGTACCCATTGAACGCTTAAAAAGACAAACCAAATAAAAACCGATACGAAAATATAAAATAATTCTTGAAAATTCACGCTGTAATGCAAATCGATCTAGAGGTGAGGGAAAAATAAGTGGACTCTTGTTCTCTTATATACTTCCATGTGAGAGTTGCAACCTATTCCTTATTTAACACACTAAAACAAACTATTTTCCTGTATTATAGAAGATCTTTTACTTTATTTAAGCATATCATTGGATGGTAAATCTTAACTTTCCATGACTATAGATTTTCACATCAATGAAAATATTCCTAATCGGCAGATTTGTTATTCAACCAATGATTTTTTCACTCACCAGGGAAGTATAAAACAAATGTAAAATTGTTATTCTTTCTTATGATCATCCTATTCGTATAATTAATAAATCAAAAACTAAAAAAAACAAAAATTGATAATTATCATAGAATTTGTTAGAGAAAAGTTAGTATTTTGTTTAAATTTATATTACATAAAAAACTACTTTATCTTGAATTTCAAACTTGAATTACACTTGGATAAAAATTGATAACTATTTATCTAATTATACATAAATATATATAAATTTAATTGCTTATGTGACACAATTGAGTTTAATTAAACCATCCGGTGCGCTGACTTGGATGACCTCAAAGTTATGTTTTATTATATATGGATACACACTTTATGTTTTATTATATATAGATATATATATTGTGTTTTGTATATTACTAAACTATATAAGCATGTATCAACTTCCAAAGTTTTTCGTGGTCGTAATTATTTTTGTTTTTTTTTTTCCCACCTGGCTGTAATAAAACGACGTCGTTTACTTTGAGTTATTGTAATTATTTTTTTCCGGCCAAGGTGTCGTCTACTCGTTGCTGTGTTCCCAACTGGAATCTCACTCTCGTCTCTACCCGAAATGGCTTCCCAGCCACGCGTCTGCGGATGCCGACCACGTGTATCTTCGGTAGCTCTACTCCTATGCCGAGTTTACCTCCGGCGACCTTCTGTTATTATGGATGCCACGCGTGGATTGCGCGCTGCCTTCTTCTCTCTCTAGCATTTGAATTTCTTCTTAAGGGCTCTCTTTTGGGGGCTCTTCTTCCTCTAAGCAATCCAAGGTTAGGATTTTCAGTTTACAATTTTAAAGTTTTTCCAGATTTGAATTTTTTTAGGGTTTTGTGCATGCAGCTGGACAAGGGCGCTTCATTAAAGGGTCATCCAAACAGATTCGACCAAGAGTCAGCTTCTTCTCCATTCTTTAACATTCATCCTTTTCTTTTGATTTTAATTTAGTGGGTTTTTTTTTACAGGGCAAGAAAGGGGGAATTTGACAGATTCTTTGTCTGAATTTTCATCGATGCCTTTTTGATTCTGTTCGCCCAATGACAATTTTTGCCAATATTCTTAGCTCTTCACTGCTTTTTCTTATTCAGGCAACAGATCCAGTTGACTAACAGATGGGGCAATTGGCATGGAAAGATAGAAACTTGTCAAGGTAATTTAATTTTATAAATATAGTAGTATTATGTATGTATGTATGCATATGTTTTTCATCATCGTGTTTGTATTTGTGAATCTGATGGAATATTTGTTTTTTCTATTCATCAAATGATGTTTGTTGCAATAAACCGGTGTATGGATTTGCCATGACCACTTGATTGTGCAAAGACGACGATTTATGCTGCACGATTGTGTTCTTGAAGATTGCAAGTTGCAGTAGAGCAAGAGATTGTCTCATGGAAAGGAAAATGGATCGAGGCTAATTCAATTCCAAGTTTGGTTTTGGGTGAAGTAGATTAAGTGTCTTCATTTGAAAACTTTGGTTGTTACGTATCCGGCTAATATTAGCATTTCAAGTGATGTGATAATTAATTTAGGTTTTTTTTTTCTTTAATTTTTTTGAGCTGATACTTTTGGTCAAGCTCCCAAGCTTTCACTTATGTAATCATATTTCTTGTTTATTGTATTATAGAGGATAGCTATGTAGTTGATGAAGTCCATTTTTGGAGATGAAGTTAAAGACCTCCAAGCAAAAAACTATTTTGTTTGTATTTCTATTGAGACTATATGCTGAAACTGGAAAGAAGGACGAATTATACCGGATTTGGAATCTGTACAAGCAGAATGCAAAGGTTGTCAATAAGGGTTACGTTAGCATGATGCGCTCATTTATGAAGATTGGTGACATTGAAGGAGCGGAGAAGCTTTTTGAGGAGTGGGAATCAAGAGGATTGTCTTTTGATTTTCGGATTCCCAACTTCTTAATTTATGCATATTGTACGAGTGATTGTTTGGAGAAAGCTGAAGCCATTATAACCAAGGGAATATCAAAAGGTGGTGATCCTTCAGTCGTAACATGGTGTCATCTAGCAGGCGGATATCTCAAAAGAAATGAAGTGACGAAAGCTATGGAAGCATTGAAGAAGGCAATCTCAAGGTGCCCTCCTAAATATATGTCTCAGAAGGATTCCTTGTCCACTTGTTTGGAATATTTGGGAAATGGGGATTGTATGGAAAAGGCAGAGGAGTCAATAAGTTTGGTAAGAATAGGAGGTATTTCGAAGGAGGCTGTTAAAGGTGACTTCTGTGGATTGATTGAGGATGATGAGTTACAATCCTGTGGCCAAGATCCAAATGATAAAGAAATGTTTTTGATTGAAGATGAACAGAGTATGAGTAGGGGAACTTAGACACGGAGCGAGTGCCAAGAAAACTATGAGATTTATTTATGAGCAATTATTGCAAAAAGTTGGTTGGTTTATGAGACCTAAGGAATTACGTGGGCCGTCATTGAAAAGCTTTACTATTTGTGCATTAAACTCAGTGTGCATCTGGTGTTTAGTTAGACATGGGCTATTAGCTTCGGTGGTTGTCTGCTAGCCTGCAGTTGTATTGGAGTATTTCACAGTGATTTTTGATTCATATCATATTTGTCTACCCGGACCTTCGCTCTACCATATCTAAATTGTGGATATTTAATACTATGAGTTGATGTGTGCCATTGTCTTTCAACGTTTAAAAGAAACAACTTGATTACTGCTGAAGGGATTAGTTCCTTATCCGGCTTAATCAACTTGGTCAAGTTGGATCTGGAGAGATGTCCAAAGATCCATGGAGGGCTGGTTCACTTAAAAGGTTCTCTTTCTTGTGAACTCTTTTCGAGTTGTGAAATAATTTTCAAATTTACATCAATCATGCATGGAATTTGGAGTCATTTGGGACTGCATTTGATTTGCAATTATTTTGTGGGTTGACTCAGAAAATAGACTCACGTTACATTTTGGCAGCAATTATACCTCCTGTTATACCTTTTCATTTATTTAGGGCTGTGAGTTACAATTTTTGTAAGAATTTGTGTTTGAAATTGAACAAAATGGCTACAGATGGATGCAATATCTTTTGCGCTTGGTTCAGGGGGGTACTTTCCTTTTAAACTGACTTTCCAGTCTCCCCGGACACCAAGGCACACGTATCTACATCATCAGATACTTTAAACTACTTTTCTTATGATTAATTACTAATGATTGAAGATTGGCCAGCCATTGGTAATTTTATGAAGTATCATGACTCATAGATCTACATGAACTTGTGCTGCAAGTAAGGGCAATATAATTGTGGAGGTAAAGCATAATTTTTCTTTCAGGGGGAGGAACGGAGATCAATGCCTTAATCTGATTTAGATTCTGCAAAGAAATCTCTTGTTGAGACTCAGAATGCAAATATTACTTGTGGGATGAAGAACTGATTTAGCATATTTGCAAATATTACTTGTGGGATCAAGAACTGATTTAGTATATTTTTGTTTTTCTTTTTTCTTTTCTCTATTACTTTGTGGTTTGTGTGCATGGTTGATAGGTCGGTGGATGCTGTAATAACTCAAACACATGGAAGTTACACTGGGACACTGGAAAATAACGAACAGAAGTTGGTACTATATATAGGGAGGGGTTTTCTCACACAGTTGTTTTAATATAGGGGTTTAATATACAGAGTTTTTTAAGAATTAATAGTTGAGTTTCAGCGTTCTGAGTTTATTCCCACGTTTATTGCGCTCGTTTCTTCTGACCCTTGATAAAGTTTGAGTATATATAGGCGGCTTGAGAAGATCGGTGTGGATTCAAATCCACCGTCCAGAGAGGTAACATTGACTTTTTCAGAAGGAACAGGTGGTGAATCAAAGCAAAGTACTGATCTAATAAACTTTAAGCAATGACCTAAAACTCTTGAGAAACTGATGCAATTTCCCCCTTTCCTTTACCAGCACCTGTCTTCTTCGGAAGAAAAAGACCACCGCTTTGTAAACTCAAAACTAGCTAAGTGGGTGTTAAGCCTACTCTGTAGGCCAAAATAATTGGGATCAAATTCTTGATTTCAGTGTTAGTAAGACATCAGTTGCTATTAAAAACCAAATGTTGGCAGTTTTTAAGTTAGCTTTAGCTTGTGTTAGTATCTCAGCAAAACTCGAGGCCAAACATGAAAAGCGTTCTGCGAATGCTACTGAATGCAAGGTGATATAAATTTGTGCGAGGTGGAGCATTGATGATATTTTAAGTATCAATAGTCTGATAGCATATGAATTCTGCCAAGTTTTTATCTGTTTTCGGTGTTAATTGGCTTTAGAATGTGTGGCAGCAGCTGTGATATTACATGTATAGGGATGTGAAATATTTCTGTGTAGCTTTGTCGTACTATAATACAAATACCAATTTCAAGGTCGATTTCAAGGTTATGTGAGCAACTGATTCTCTGGATACACAAATCTAACCGTATATGTATACAGAGAGTATTTCAATTCTGCCAGAAAAAAAAGTGGGCGGGGAAATATTATGAGCCAATGGGAAAATCTGATTTTCTGATCTAGAATGTTCATCCATAACTACATCACACACACATATTATATATATATATATTCCATCGACTGGGCTTCTTGCAAAATCTAACTCATGCAATACTTATTATAGGCCCGCTACATGCAAGAGGATCCCTAATAATATGAGCTTCAATTACAGCCCACTAATGGGCTCATTCTCAAAAGTGAAATCAACAATAAATTCCTACATAAATGGCCAACAAAATGCAAACAAAAAACTTGTTTAGTCTGGGCGGGCCCAACCGCGCTTTAGCGCGGTGTAGCCCATCATCTAGTATATATATACACACTTGATTTCGGCTGATTTGTATATATATATACACACAAAACTTAATGGGCCTAGGCCCAGACGTGTAATTCCCTTTGTGCCCACTATATAAACTGCTACAAAGCCACGTAACGAAACCCTACGCATTTCCACTACTTTCGCATCTTCGCTGCCTCCTCTGCGTCCCCCTCGAAGATGAAGGTTTGTTCTCTCTCTCTCTCTCTCTCTCTCTCTCTCTCTCTATATATATATATATGTTTTACACACATTTACACACACTGGCCGAAAATCATCATAATACTTCGTTCGTTGTATTCTGAGGTCGATTTGTTTTTCAATTGAGATTATTTTTGTTTGATTTTTTGTTGTAGTTCAACATTTCGAACTCTACCACTGGCTGCCAGAAGAAGCTCGAGATTGATGATGACCTCAAACTGTATGTCTTAAAACCAATTCTTTGATGACCTCGAGAGATTTTTGTTTTTTGTTGTCTTTCTGATTAGTGATGCATTTTCTGTTAATCTATGTATGTATGCAATGTAAATTATCAAAGATTCCGGTTAATGTAGATGTAGCAGCTTCTCATTTTGAAATTTAGGGCAAAAATCATAATAATTTTCTTGGCATGTAACTGAATCCGGATCCGAATAGTTATATTCTGCCGGTTAATTTAATTTACTTGGCAAAAATTCATAAGAAGAGTTATATTCTGATGATTTTGAAACCGAAATAGCGATATCTCGTTTTGGAGAGATTTACTATCTTTCTAAGGTAGTGCCTGAATTCTGTTCAGTAGATTTATTAAGATAATGTTTTGCGTATCTGATGAAGATGAAGAGAAGCTTTTGGCAGATAGTATTAGTGAGTGGGGACTTGATCACTAGTATTTCTGATGATCTTTGTCATTTGTAATTCTTAGATTCTTAACTTTTTAGTTATGACACTGCTGTTATCTTTGAATTTTTTTTAAAAAAAACAAAGAGAAAAAACAAGATTTTGCTCATACGAATGAGAAGATGCTATATCTAATTATCTGATTTCAAA
This sequence comes from Buddleja alternifolia, assembly GCA_019426215.1. Taxonomy (NCBI): domain Eukaryota; kingdom Viridiplantae; phylum Streptophyta; class Magnoliopsida; order Lamiales; family Scrophulariaceae; genus Buddleja; species Buddleja alternifolia. Next base: position 4,964,568 of record CM033400.1, on the reverse strand, counting down.
ATGATAATTTTCTAAATGAGAAGCTGCTATACCAAATATCATAATTATCTAAACTATGTGCTCATATTGTCTAATTAATTGATTTCAATGCCTTAAGGTATTGTCAAACGAAAATTACATTAAATGGTTTTGTTATTTTTGTCTTTTAGAAGAGACATTCTGTTATGTAGTTCTCACACTAGCGAAAGTCAACACTGGATAATCCAATAAGATGCTGTTGTTCTTATATTTTTACCCCTTTTTTAAAAAAAAAATAATGATCAGACTCGAGAATGTTTAATCCATCATTGTGTCATGTACAATCATGGGAAAAACCTTCTTAATTTTGTATATCATGATTTAATTGGTCTATCTTGTTGTGCATAAGATTTACGATAAGATTATATTGGATTTCCTTTTTTGGCTGCACGAGTGCCAGTGGGTTGAGATCCTTTAGGTAGTATGTTTGTCTTTTTCCCAGTCAGCGACTGTGGTAGCAATTTTTTAGGTTGCTGGTGAAAGTCTTATTATTATTAATTAATTTTTTGTTTCCTTCGTATTGCACTCATCAATCTTTACCAACTCCTTTGCCTATATTTTAGGAGCTTAGCTCATCTTATATCTTGTGTCTGTGAATTGCAGCCGTGTATTCTGGGACAAGAGGATCTCTCAGGAAGTCAATGGAGATGAATTGGGCGAAGTAAGTTTACTTCTTTAGAGGGATATTTGTTCATTTCTACCAATGATTTAGCACTTGTTACATGTTGGTAACATGGATACAACAAATTGATATTTCAGGAGTTTAAGGGTTATGTGTTCAAGATTATGGGAGGTTGCGACAAGCAAGGGTTTCCCATGAAGCAGGGTGTGTTGACTCCTGGACGTGTGAGACTCTTGCTCCACAGAGGTATGTATAGTTTGTTTGAAACCACTTGCATACTACTAGAGTCTTCTTTGATTTATGATAAATGGTGGTTTATGAATAGGCACCCCATGCTTCCGTGGTTATGGAAGGAGAAATGGAGAGCGTAGAAGGAAGTCCGTTCGTGGGTGCATTGTTAGCCCTGATCTCTCTGTTTTGAATTTGGTGATTGTTAAAAAGGGTGAGAATGATCTTCCCGGACTAACTGATGTTGAGAAGCCAAGGATGAGAGGTCCAAAGAGGGCTTCAAAAATCCGCAAGCTCTTCAACCTTTCCAAGGACGATGATGTGAGGAAGTATGTCAACACTTACCGCCGAACTTTCACTACCAAAAACGGTGAGTTATGATTCCTTTATGCATGATTGCTACCGCAAACATATCAACTTCCAATATGTTGATAGGGATAATTACATGCACACCCCGTCATATTGTAAGTACTACGAGCCCCTTGAAATATTGCAAATGACACAGTAATGATTCCTCTATGATTGCGTACACAAACATATCATCTACCAATATTGTGATAGGATAATTACATGCAAACCCCTTTACTTATAGGATAATTATCATGAGCCCCTTGAAATGTTGTAAATTACCAAGACACCCCTCTCGACAACTGGAAAAACATGAGGTGAAATTATAGTTTGCCGTTTAGGGTTGAAATTGTAATATACTTTTACTGATAAGAGTAAGTTGCTGTAATTTCTCTAACCTCATGGTGTTTTTGTAATTAATGTCTCATGCAGGGGTTATATATGTAATTGATCATATTTTGATATCTTGCACTATTGTATGACTACAGGCAAGACAGTAAGCAAAGCTCCTAAGATTCAGAGGCTCGTTACTCCATTGACATTGCAGAGAAAGAGAGCTAGAATCGCTGACAAGAAGAAGAAGATTGTTAAGGCAAAGGCCGAGGCTGCCGAGTACCAGAAGCTTCTTGCTAGTAGATTGAAGGAACAGAGAGAAAGGCGTAGTGAGAGCTTGGCTAAGAAGAGGTCTCGACTCTCCGCAGCCTCAAAGCCATCCATTGCAGCTTAAGTACTTCTTAGGAAGCAAAATCTTTGTTTTGGTTTTTGTATGTCATTGCCGGGACCAATTCTGACTTGAGATAATTTTGACTGTTTTTAGTAATGAGGTTTTTTAAACTGTTCTTTAGTTGTTAAAAACTATTTTGATATATGTTATTGGTTTGAATTATATTTATTTTACTATTTGGGCAGACAGATTTACTGGTCTATTAACTTCCAATTGAATGCTCCTCCGTGAATCCTAAGTTCTGCTATAGAATAAGATAAAGTTGGACTGCCCAAGTGTACTAGAATTTCACGTTTAACAAACAATCGTTTTGTGTCCTGGATAATAATTTTACCAATTCGATTGAGTAGACAACTTTGCTTGTCTTGGGAAATAATCGTACAGATATAAGTAAAGAGCACTTTTGGTCCTGTGGCAGAGAAGTGAAAATCTGTTTTTGGAGTACATAATGCACGCACTATGTTTATTTTTACGACTAGTAAAATGCACGCGCTATGTTTTTTTTTACAGCGGGATTTTGTATAATATAGATATAGACTATAAACATGTATGAATATAACACGATAAAGATTGTAATTTATAAATTTTACTAAATTAATGCAATATTTAAACTTGATCGTAATCCACAATCAAATAGATATTACTATTCTAATCTTTTTTCTTAATTTAACTTGTTTGGCTAATATTTTATTTTCTTGGTTTAGTTTATTCAATAAATTAGATACTTAGTTTTTAGTTTATGTTTGTTTTATTAAAAAATAAAGGATATTTAATTTGACAAACTATTTTGTTGTCAAAATATACAAAGTACATTTTCATTAAAGAATAATATATATATTCCATGTCACTTGATTAGAAAATTGCACAACTCAATCAAATTATTTATACTTAATGTTATTTTACATAATAATATTTTGCTTAAAAGCTTTGTATGTATTGAAAGATCCAAGCGATAAAACAAAGCTGATTAGCTTACCTTTTTTTTCTTAATCCTTGCGACATCTTTTTGTCACGTTTTGATTGATTTTCTTTCTAATTATCGATTGTTGTTAGTTTTGCAGTTTATCTAGTAAAACATTGAACTCACTTCCAAGTTTTCATTTTCATGCTTTCTTGGCTTATTTTTCATCTCATGAATTAAACTAAGTTGAAGTCTTGTTTAAGCATTTGCATTATGCTCTATCGTTTTCATGAATTTAAGATGAGATTTTCTTTTCTCTTATGTTTATATTCCTTAGATCACCGTTAGGTGCTTCCAATTTGTGAATAAGCTTCTTTATAGGGCTATAATTTTAAAAATAGTATCAACGAATCAAATTATGTGGTACATTTATGTCCAATTAATAGAAAACAATTTTAGTAATTAAGTTGAGATGATAATACTAAATATCATATATATGAATACGAAAAATGAGTCACAATGTTACCTTTTTTTTTATTATCAAGAAGTTCATAAATCATAATGCCAGTGTCATCTAGCATTTAATTTCATTTTTTAAATATTTAATGGTTTACATTCATTCATACATTACAATATAGTTGGAAACAAACATGTATCTTGACTTGCAACCTCCTAAAATTTGTAGGAAACACGTTTCAAGATTTTCAAGTTGAACAAACGTCAAAGTTATTAACATATTTTTTTCTTCATTTGGAGCTCGATTAAGATTTTAGTCCTTATAATTAGGTATTTAAGAATTACTTATTTAGAAAACCTTCTGGTGGAATATAAGAAATTGTTTATTGCAATGTAATATTTTGCATGAGATTCTTATAACTTTAACAAAAATGTAAATTGTGGCTTTCCTTCTTTTTTGTGGATTATTATAACTATAGATAGTATCTTACTATTTCCTTCTTTTTTTTGGCTTTCCTTTATGTTGTATATATGTTTTCCTTAAATATATAAATTGTGGCATTGAGTCTTCTAATTTGATAATGGTATAGAGATCTCAATCTATGATTTCGAATATAGTTCATGTGGATTAAAATATTTGATACCTCCAATAATTATGAAATTACTAATACTATATGACTATCAATATTATTGTATACTCTCTTTGTTAGAGAAATGATGCCCCTTTGATTTTCTTAGGAATTATGAAAAATCTATTGTTTCCCAAAATACCATTTTCATAAAATAAAAGACAATAAATAATATTAACTTTTATAATATGTCATGATTTTAATTTAATTTATCACTGTTATCTATTATCCATGTATGAACTATCTTTCCTTAAAAGTGATTGCAGTTTTATAGTAAAAAAAAATTAATTATATGGTCCTTAATTAAAATGAAGGGTAAATTAATTAATCATCTAACCTCTTTCTAAACCCTATCCTTCTTTTTCTTCTATATTCCTCCGCCGACAATGGCTTGGTGAAGCAGTCGTCTTCTTCACCACTGTTACCACCACCATTGTCGGCGGGTTGGATTGGAGCACCCTTCTTCAACTTGTACATCACATCTTCAAATCTGACGAGACGACTATGGATCTAACGAGACAGAGACAGATCTGACGAGATGAAAACGGGTGATGCATAAGTTTTTATATAGCGTTTTAGATTTTTGCATAGTATTTTACTTTCTCTCTCGTATGAGAGTTTGTTTTCTCTCTCGAATGAGAGTTTTATCTCTCCTTGAATAGGAGTTGTACAAGAATTTTCTTGTATTCGGTTGTGAGTTCTTAAGATTTGTTATCTTTAAAAACTTGATAGTTAGTGTTTAAGATGTTCTTACTACATTGTTTGAGTCGATATAAATTGTATTGTTCTAAGCGTTGTAAAATTTCGATTAAATGATATATAAGACCGATTTTTCTTCAAAAAAAAAAATTAAAATGGAGGGTAGTATAGTCAAATTAGACAATAAGTATATACTCTTATAGTAGGGGATAAATATTTTGGAACATATGAAAATAGAATAGTAGACATCTTTTTTTGGAACGCATGAAGTATGACATATGCCGAGATTGGGCATATTGCCATTGACTCAAATGTGAGTTTTGTAATTCTAAAAAGTTAACAATGTAAAATAATTCAATCTGCGATGTCATTTATCATATTTATCATTTTATCTCATTATATGAATCTTCAAGAATCATGTAGACTGATGTAAGAAAAGATTATCAGATACCAACCTAAGTTCATTTAAAGGTAACACTTCTATATATATTTAGATTTTCTCGCATTTATTAATTAAGTTATTCTTATTATAATGCTAGAGGGTAAAGAAAATACGAATACGTCGATAAAAAAAAATAAATCTCTTCACTCTTTGGTGTTAAAAAAATGAATAGATAAATTCTGAACATTATTCCTATTCGTTTATTTCATCAAGAGGTTGTATGGAGTAGTAAAATTTCTTTTTCCTCATGTATATATTTTTTTCTTTTCAAGTACGTGTTTGTTGTGAAGACTCATAATGTTAGGAATACTTTTTGATATTTATGATTTTATTTTCCCATCTTTCCGTATAAATTTTTTAATTGAAATATAAAAGTCAATGAATTGAACATTTTACCAATATATATAGGGTATAGATCAAATACATTCCCCTACTTTAAATAAAATCTAAAATCCAATATACACGATACCATTTGATCCCAATGTCCAGATTTAACTACCTTTTTCAGTTTGTAAAATTATTTTTAATGATGCAGGGGCATTTTAGGCAATGAAATCTAACCAACTCATGCAGGATCAAAATCAAATCCCACTCATTAAGCTATAACAGATTCCTTTATCCCCAATTAATTTTTTCTTTCCAATTACAATAAATCTTTCCAATTACAATTACAATTACATTATTCATCATCTCATTAACGCGATCAGTTCACAGAATTGTTCACAGAACAATTCGATCAGTTCGAATAACCTAAATCTTTCCAATTACAATTACATTATTCATCATAAAACGGAATTAATCATCAAGATCGATTCATCATCATCGTCAATTCTGTGTTGTTATTGATGATGATGATGATTTCTCCTCAAGAACAGCCATGTCGGCAGAAGAAGAAGAAGCTGTTGTTGTTACTTAAACAATTACTGATTTCAAACTATTATACAGTATCTTATAAACAACTATACAGTATGTTATAACACATTATACAATATCTTATAACTTATTATACAGTATGTTTTTATACATCATACAGTTACAAGACAGTATCTTATAACCTATCCCGTTATCGTCGTTCTCCTACTGAAAAAGTATTCTAAATTAATTGTGAGCCAAAATTTTTAGAAGAATATTTTTGTCTTTAAATTGTAGGTGCTGGGGGTCTTGAAATAGAAGAAACTAATGATTTGAAGACTCATTAAAGCTATATTTGAACCATGAATCTTATAAAAAGAATAATAAGATGTCACTTTCTGCTTTATTTTGAAATAATTTTTTTTTCTGCTCTTTTGATTCACTTAATTCGTCATAAAAGCATAATAGACACACATAGCACTTGAGATTTAGTTCAAGTCCATTCGTCTGCATCTGCTGAAAAAATATAAAACTGAACAAGCAATTATATTTAGTACAGTGTGTGATTAGTGACATACAATTAGTGATTTCAAACCATTATACAGTATCTCATAACCCAATATACAGTATCATATAAATCAATAGACAGTATTATATAACTCATTATACAGTGAATACAATAGCTAATTAATCCATTATATAATAGTTAATAAACAAATATCCAGTAAATATAAACAAGGTAAAGTACGAAAATAATGGAAATAAATAAAAATAAAAATCCGACTGAAAACACAAAAACGCCAAAAAACCTAGTAAAACGATGGAATTTGGGTCCGAAAGGGTGGTGCTCAGCATACTTATGATAAGTATCTGATTTGTTTTTAAAACGACGTTTTCTTCAAGATTGAAATAGAGCTTGGGGCCAAATTCCAAAAACAGTTTTTGCCTTTCGAAAATTTAAAATATATATATTTTTAATTATTTTTTTTAAAGCAAAACACAGTACATGAGTGGTGATATACAATGCGGTATTTAGTGACACCACAATTAGTGATTTTTTAAACCATCATACAGTAGCTTATAAACCATTCTACAGTAGCTTATAAACCATTATATAGAAAATACAACAGTGATATACAGTATGTGATTTAGTGACATACAAGTAGTGATTTCAAACCATTATATAGTATCTTATAAACAATGACACGCTAAAAGCTAACGTGCTATGATAGCAAGTGCACTAGTCGTGTGTAGTAATAAGTGTGGAAGAAAAGTCCGGGTTGTCGAACCACGGAGACTTGAATTCTAGTTTATGATTTTATACAAAAAAACAACTACAATAAAAGTAAAATGAGTGTGAAACGCGTAAGATAAGAACAAGGTTATGCAAATGAATTAAAACCAATTATAAAGGGAGACTAAGGCACATGCTAGGTCCAAATTGATCAAATATACTTATAAAGGCTCTTGTTGTAGAATTACTCTTATATTGTCATGGTGAAAACTCCTAAGGTAGAGAATAACCGATGTCTCGCGTATAAACTCCTATACTTAGATCGTGATTTCCCAAATATCCCTATCCGGAAATCTAACCACTAAACATGCATTAATGTACTAGAGTTCACTCGATTTGAATCGAACGACTTCACCCGGGAATCTTTACCTATGTCTAGGGCAATTCCTCATTAGTTGCGGGTCATGATGTGAATTTCTTGCACCCTAAGTCAATTTTCTCCCGAAATATTAACCTAGGCATAAGATTCTAACATATAGTGATCAAGTATATGCAAGATAGACAAAAACACAATTCACATCACATAACAATATAAGAACAACCTCAACAATCATCTATTATAAGCATATATCACAATTTGGCCTTACATGGCCCTAGTCTTATGAATTTAGTTCATAATGGATAATATGAAAAACATAAATGAATTAATACACATGTTCATAGACATAATTGAAATGAAAAGCTATAAAAACTCCCTCAAAAGTGAATAATGATGGAACTTCAATTGAATCTTCCTTCTCCAATGATGATGATGAATCAAGAATCCTCCTCTCTCCCCTCTTTTCTTCTCTATGGATCGGTCACTTCCTCCCTCTCTTCTCCAAGAATCTGAAATTGATAGTGAATGATGAAGAGTATGGGTTCCCCCTCCTTTTATAGCCAAAATTCCACTAAAGTATGCATTAAGAATTCCCATTAAAGTTCCCCAATGGGAATTCCACCTAAGGTGATGCTTAAAGTATGGCTTTTAAGATTCCAACCAGCTAAAAAATGCTGAACTTTCGGCCCTTAAGAATTCCTCCAAGCATAACCATGTGAAAACTTCAACAAAACACATGCATGCTGCCATTTTCTTGCTTTCCAGCGCAGTCTTAGTATTTTCCTCATACAATTGTCCACAGATCTCTAAATTGGATGATTCAAGTCCCCATGTGCAGATAAAACATAGATCTACAACTTTCCAGAAGGACATTTGGTCCAATTCGGTCGCTAAGTATACCTAAATTACGTTTCAACATGGAGCTTGTTTCTGATTTGGCGCCCATAAAGTAAATCTACCAACAAACACACTTATGACAACCCCTCAACACATGTGCTGAATTATGGCCAAAAGTGATTCTTACCCATCATATAATGCTGGAATTTAGGCTGAAAAGGAGTAACATTCGGACTATCCATGCCTAGGCATGACTAGGAGGGCGTTGGGGCGTATCCTAGCACATGTACTTCTCTGTTCGGCGCAACAATCGTATTTCCTTCACAATTATCTCTATAGACCTCCGATTTGGATGTTTCGAGTTCCCATTTGAAGCTAAGACATACATCTAAAACTTTGTAGAAGGAAACTTTGTCTAAGTCGGTCTCGAAATGTACGGAATTATCGCTCGAATGTGGTAGGAGATGCATAAACCGCCTAGGTGTCGAAAAACATGTTTGAACTTGTTTTGTACATCGTTTTTCTTCCCTTTTCTTCATGTATTCTCATTTATTACCTGTATTCACTTAACACACCTATTAAATGCAAATGTGACATGATTTAAGCAATAAGTGAATCCAAATCATAAGAATTACGGTCTTAAAAATACGTAAAAACACCTCTTATCAACACCCCCACACTTATCAATTGCTCGACCTCGAGCAATAAGAGCTATAAGGCAAGACCAACATCATTCAATGGGAGAAAACAAAACAACTAACTAACTCACTTTCGTGGAGTAAACGATTGCACTTAGCGGGTGCAACAAGCCTTTAAACCTTTGAGTTACCTCAAAGGACGAGTTATAGTCTCGTGAGGGTTTGCATAAGATATACCCACAAAATCTAGCAAATTTTCAATCCCAACCAAATCAACACATCTCAATATGATCAACAAGAATGAATGACATAAAATCAACCTTTTAAAGTTCACAAATATATATATATATATACATATCAACTACTTTTGCTCATGTGACACCAATACTTGAAACGACTCCCTAGGGTATAGTGAAAAATAAATCTAGGGTATTATAGTCGAGAGGCATCCTTACCACATTTTGGACATTAATCCCATATCTATCAACTTTTGATCAAACACAAGGCACAAGAATTATAGAAAATCTCATAGCCATTTAAATTTCATTATCTCAAATATTCAACATTCAATTCATATGGAATTTCCATTAAACTTCATTAAGGCTAGATCATGTGCAATGTTTTATTCCATTAGGCTTTCTATGACACCCATGTAACATGTTTTAGACCAATGACTCCCAAACTAGATAGTTTTAGGGCATTAAGTGTAGAGACACTCCTAAGGATTTAATCACTCGAGTATCAAAGGCCACGAAATAAAACTAGATCTTTTAAACAATTCACTTCTTTTGGCTTGAGCATAGCTCAAATTAGCATAATAGTACAGTATATAGGCATGAAACTTTTCACCTCCGGTACGTATTAGCCTGACCACTTTTGGTCATACCAAAATTCAACCTTTTCAATTCATTGTTAGCATATAAAATTACTACTCAACTTATAACCTTATGAGAAATCTAAGTTAATATTTCTGGGAATAATTCCTTAAGTGTCTCAAGATGGTTATCCTCTCAACTCCTCTACCTTCGATTTAAGTGCATTGTGAATCATCTAAAGAATCAATTCTAGTCTAAGGTCTCCACGAGCAATTTCAAAGATATATATATTCCATTAAATTCAGATTATTTCAAGAATTCATGCCATTTTTCCAAGTCAATCAATTTCAATGCATCAATTGGAAGGACTAAAATTTTTTCATGTTTGATTTTCTCAACAAAGAAGCATATAAACATGATATCAAACAAACTTTCCCCAAATTCAAGTTAAAAATTAGGATTGCATTTTCAATATTCAAAATAGATACTCTTCTACCCCCAAACTTAAATCCAACATTGTCCCCAATGTTGTTACAACATGCATACACAAAGGTAAAAGAACACTTACAACCAAGGATATTGAAGAACATCCTTAAGCTTCCAATGCATCCTTACAAAGTTTCTCCTCTTATCGAGTAAACTAAGAATCTCTAAAGGTGGGGTCCAAATGTACATCATATCTAACACTTCAACTTTTTAAACCATCAAGCATAAGAAAAACATACATGCCCAAAATGCATGCTTGAACACAATAAAAAGAAACAAACTAAACAAAACAAAAACGAAAGCAAAAAGAAAAGAAAACTTACAAACTTGGGTTGCCTCCCAAGAAGCGCTAGTTTAGAGTCGGTAGCTCGACTTGAGATAAAGAATCGCTAAAGATCCTGGAGGGGAATGGTCACTTTATCCATCGACCCGTCAATCCCAATGTAATGCTTTAACCTTTGGGCGTTTGTCATGAAGAATCGTCCATTATCCGTTATAAGTTCAATGGCACCAGAAGCATACACACGAGATACAACAAATGGTCCCGACCATTTTGACTTGAGCTTCCCGGGAAAAAGTCGAAGGCGAGAATTGTATAGTAAAACCTTGTCTCCTTCATGAAATTCTCGGGGAATAATACGCTTATCATGCCATGTTTTCGTTCGCTCCTTGTAAAGCTTGGCGTTCTCATACGCTTGATGGCGCCATTCCTCAAGTTCGTGTAATTGGAGTAATCGCTTGGTACCTACGAGTTGAGAATCAAAATTTAGAAATTTAATAGCCCAAAAAGCGCGATGTTCGAGCTCAACCGGTAAGTGACATGCTTTTCCAAAGACAAGCCGATATGGGGACATGCCAATCGGAGTTTTAAACGCGGTTCTATATGCCCACAAGGCGTCATCTAGTTTAAGGGACCAATCTTTTCTAGATGCGTTAACCGTTTTTTCAAGAATGCGTTTAATCTCCCAATTCGACACCTCCACTTGACCACTCGTTTGAGGATGATATGGGGTTGAGATTTTATGCCGTACCCCGTACTTGTTCAGTAAGTGCTCAAATTGTTTGTTACAAAAATGGGTGCCCCCGTCACTAACGATTGCTCTAGTAGTTCCAAAACGAGTGAAAATCCTTTTTTTAAAAAATCGAGTAACCACCCGAGCATCATTAGTTGGTAAAGCCTCAGCTTCGACCCATTTGGAGACATAGTCGACCGCAACAAGAATATACTTATTGGAACAAGAACTAGGGAAGGGTCCCATAAAATCAATACCCCATACATCAAATAGTTCACATTCAAGCATGTTATTCAATGGCATTTCGTGTCTTTTAGAGATGTTACCTGTTCGTTGACACCTATCACAAGATTGAACATACAAGAATGCATCTTTAGAAATAGTAGGCCAAAAGAAACCTGATTGAAGCACTTTAGCCACTGTTTTAGAGGGTCCAAAGTGACCACCTACCGACATATCATGACAATGGGCGAGAATTGATGCTATTTCCTCCTCGGGGATACATCGTCGAATGAGGCCATCTGCACAAATCTTAAATAGATATGGTTCGTCCCACAAATATCGCTTCACATCAAATAAGAATTTCTTCTTTTGATGATAAGTGATATCCGGAGGAAGAACTCCCGTGACAAGATAATTTGCATAATTGACATACCAAGGAGCATCATTATGAAGTATAGCATACAATTGCTCATCGGGAAACTCCTCACAAATAGGTTTATCAAACACACACTCAGGGTTAGGAATCTCTATCCTAGACAAGTGGTCGGCAACAACATTTTCTATCCTTTCTTATCCTTAATTTCTATGTCAAATTCTTGAAGAAGTAAAATCCACCTAATGAGTCTAGGTTTGGCATCCTTTTTGGCAAGCAAGTATTTTAATGCGGAGTGATCAGTGTACACAATTACTTTATTCAAAATGAGATAAGCATGGAACTTGTCAAATGCAAATACTATGGCTAGTAATTCTTTTTCCGTGGTTGCGTAATTCATTTGTGCATCATTTAAAGTTTACTAGCATAGTAGATGGTTTGAAATACCTTATCCTTCCTTTGGCCAAGGACCGCACCCACCGCGGTGTCACTAGCATCACACATCAATTCGAAGGGCAAACTCCAATCGGGAGGTGCCATGATGGGAGCGGATATCAATAGCTCCTTAAGAGTCATGAAGGCCTGTAAACAAAGGGAATCAAAATTGAATGGTGCATCTTTGACAAGCAAGTTAGATAACGGCTTTGCAATTTTGGAAATTTTTTTGATAAATCGCCTATAGAAGCCGGCATGACCAAGAAAGCTCCTCACGGCTTTCACCGATGTAGGTGGAGGAAGCTTTTCTATTACCTCAATCTTGGCTTGGTCCACTTCAATCCCTTTTTGGGAGATTTTGTGACCTAGCACAATCCCTTCCCGGACCATAAAATGACATTTTTCCCAATTCAAAACAAGATTTGTTTCCTCACAGCGTTTTAGAACACGGTCCAAATGATCAAGACATGTGTTAAATGAGGTTCCAAAAACAGAAAAATCATCCATAAAAATCTCAAGGAATTCTTCAACCATGTCATGAAAGATCGCCATCATACATCGTTGAAATGTGGCCGGGGCATTGCATAATCCAAACGGCATCCGCCTATAAGCAAACGTGCCATAGGGACAAGTGAAAATTGTTTTCTCTTGGTCCTCGGGGGCTATGGCAATTTGGTTATAGCCGGAATACCCATCTAGAAAACAATAAAAATCATGTCCAGCTAACCTTTCAAGCATTTGGTTAATGAATGGGAGGGGGAAATGGTCCTTACGAGTGGCATCATTTAACTTGCGATAATCTATACACACACGCCACCCGGTAAGCATTCGAGTAGGGATTAATTCATTGTTCGCATTTTCTATCACAGTTATTCCGCCCTTCTTGGGTACTACTTGAGTCGGGCTTACCCATGCACTATCAGAGATAGGATAGATTATACCTGCATCGAGTAGTTTTATAACCTCTTTCTTTACCACCTCTTGTATTTGTGGATTTGACCGTCTTTGTGGTTGGCGTGTAGGTTTTGCGGACTCCTCCATGAGTATTTTGTGCATGCACACCGCTGGACTTATGCCTTTTATATCCGCAATTTTCCACCCGAAGGCCTTTTTGTTGGCCTTCAATACTCTCATGAGTCGCTCCTCTTGTTCTCCTGTCAAAGAAGATGAGATAATTAAAGGTAGAGTCTCATTATCATTTAAAAATACATATTTCAAATGTAATGGTAATGGTTTAAGCTCAAGGATAGGGGCCTCTTCGATAGAAGGGCGAGGAGGAGCCAAGAGTGATCTTTCTAATTTTTTAGCTCCAATGACGTGGTAAAAAGGTGGCTTCTCTATGCTAAACATGGTTTCCAATTGTTCTTCACTCGCTGAATCGACATCCATAGATTTGGAAAGACATGTCTCCAATGGGTCGTCTACCATTTGTGCCTGAAAAGTCTCATCAATCAACATATCAAATACATCGATGCGTAAACATGAGTCAGGATCACATGGGTGTTTAAGCACTTTAAAAACATCAAAGGTGACCTTTTCATCTCCCACATTTAAGGTTAGCTTACCATTGGCAATATCGATTACCGCCTTACCAGTGGCTAGGAATGGTCTTCCTAGGATCAGGGGTACCTCAACATCTTCCTCCATATCAAGAACCACAAAGTCAACCGGGAAGTAGAATTTGTCGACTTGAACGATTACATCTTCGATTATTCCCCGTGGTCTCTTGATTGATCTATCGGCAAGTTGGAGGCTCATTGAAGTCGGCTTTGGGTTACCAAGGCCCAACTTTTTGAAAAGAGAGTACGGGAGGAGGTTGATGCTAGCTCCCGAGTCGCACAAAACTTTTTCGAAGGATAATGGCCCAATCGTGCAAGGAATAGTGAGACTCCCAGGGTCTTCAAGTTTCATTGGTAATTTATTAAGCAATACGGCGGAGCATTCCTCGGTTAGGCACACCGTTTCGTTTTCCTCCCACTTTTGTTTGTTGGATAAAATATCCTTGAAAAATTTCACGTAATTTGGCATTTGTAAAATTGCGTCTATAAAAGGAATATTAATTCTAACCTCACGAAGAATTGCTAAGATTCGAAGGAAACTTGGATCCATCTCCTTTTTTTTCTTTCTATGTGCATTAGGAAATGGCAGACGGACCTCGATGGGAGGATGCGTTGGAGTTGAAGAGCCCGCTGTGGAGGGTTCAGGAGGTGGCGCCTGGGCGCGACAATCGGCGCCAGGGCGCTGGGTCTCGGGCGCCTGAGCGTGATCATCGGGACGCTCGGGCGCGCAATTGCGAAGCATTCGTTCACTGTGGGTTGATTCCGGCGCCTGGGCGTTCTCATCGGGGCGCTCGGGCGCGGAAATGCGAACAGCATCATTGACTACCTGTTGCCACTTCTTAAGGTGATGGCGTGGCATTGCTCCTTCGGGTTTTTTTCTGTGTCACTTGGTAAAGTTCCGGGGCTCTCTCGCTGATCGCCTTTGCCATTTGACCCATTTGTGTCTTTAAATCCTTCATGTCCATCATTATATCCTTCATCATAGTACGGAGTTCGTTGATTGCTGAATCCGATTTCTTTATTTGTTCATCGAGACGCTCTTCGGTTGTAAGAGGTCTTATTTGCCTTTGTATATGAGGATTACCTTGCCTTTGAGCTTGGTTATTGTTGAATGGGGGCCTTGGTGCTTGATAGACGCCGGGATGGGCATTTTGTGCCGGATTGGGCCTCCTTGGAAAATTTTCGGGCACATGGAAGTTCAATTGAGGTCGATTGGCATTTCCAACATAGTTTACATTGCCAACCATTGTTTCCAAAGCAACTTCTTCGCCCAACTCTTGAACACAAGCAATCTTTTTAGTGGGTGTGATTTCTTCATCATCGGGATAGAGTTCATCTTCCCGGGCTAATTGCTCAATCTTGTCCCACACACTTTGGCAATCGAGCCCAAGGAGATCACCACCGGCGCCGGCATTGAGCCTATTTCGGATGCGCGAACGGACTCCATCATGGAATCGTAATACTTGCTCGCTCAATCTTAGGTTGTGATCCGGACATTTTCGGAGCATGTTTTTATATCTAGCCCATGCCTCGGCTAAGGACTCATGATTCCCTTGCTTAAACTCCTTAATGTTGCTCCTTAGCTCGTTGATTTTGGAGGGTGGAAAGAATTTGCTCAAAAAGGCATCGACCAATTGTCCCCATGTTGTGATGGATTGGGGTGGTAGAGATTTGTACCACATGGTCGCCCTTTCCTTTAATGAGAAGTGGAAGACTCTTAGACGAATTGCATCGAGATCCCGTGGATGAAATTGGGTAGTCATGAGAGTGTCGTCTAAAGTCTCCAAATGCTCATGAGGTGATTCATGGGGCTCTCCATAGAAGGGTTCGCTTTGCACCATGCTAAAGATGTGTGACGGAATGTGATAATTTGGTGCATAGAATTTGGAAAGACTACGGGCCCCGGTATGGTGTGGACCCTTGGAGGTAGACTTTCCCGGACCGATGGAAGTCTTTGAGGAGGTGCCGGTTGTATAGCTTGGAAAAGATTTTGCAGCCATTCCCTATTTTCCGGAAGATTTATGTCGGGAAAATTCCCATTTGGATTTAGATTGTCGGCCATTTCTCGAGCTTGTCTACTAGATCGAAGAACACGCTCTATCTCCGGCTCAAAATTGTATAGGGGCTCGTTAGAAGAGCGGGTCATGCACCACAAATTACACCTAACAAATAAACACAAGAAAAAAAATTAGAATAATAAAATAAAAGAAAGGTTATAAATAAACGAAAAACTAAGAATTATGAAAATTTAAATGAAAAATCAAAAACTAAAATGAACAAGTCCCCGGCAACGGCGCCAAAAACTTGACACGCTAAAAGCTAACGTGCTATGATAGCAAGTGCACTAGTCGTGTGTAGTAATAAGTGTGGACAAAAAGTCCGGGTTGTCGAACCACGGAGACTTGAATTCTAGTTTATGATTTTATACAAAAAAACAACTACAATAAAAGTAAAATGAGTGTGAAACGCGTAAGATAAGAACAAGGTTATGCAAATGAATTAAAACCAATTATAAAGGGAGACTAAGGCACATGCTAGGTCCAAATTGATCAAATATACTTATAAAGGCTCTTGTTGTAGAATTACTCTTATATTGTTATGGTGAAAACTCCTAAGGTAGAGAATAACCGATGTCTCGCGTATAAACTCCTATACTTAGATCGTGATTTCCCAAATATCCCTATCCGGAAATTTAACCACTAAACATGCATTAATGTACTAGAGTTCACTCGATTTGAATCGAACGACTTCACCCGGGAATCTTTACCTATGTCTAGGGCAATTCCTCATTAGTTGCGGGTCATGATGTGAATTTCTTGCACCCTAAGTCAATTTTCTCCCGAAATATTAACCTAGGCATAAGATTCTAACATATAGTGATCAAGTATGTGCAAGATAGACAAAAACACAATTCACATCACATAACAATATAAGAACAACCTCAACAATCATCTATTATAAGCATATATCACAATTTGGCCTTACATGGCCCTAGTCTTATGAATTTAGTTCATAATGGATAATATGAAAAACATAAATGAATTAATACACATGTTCATAGACATAATTGAAATGAAAAACTATAAAAACTCCCTCAAAAGTGAATAATGATGGAACTTCAATTGAATCTTCCTTCTCCAATGATGATGATGAATCAAGAAGAAGAATCCTCCTCTCTCCCCTCTTTTCTTCTCTATGGATCGGTCACTTCCTCCCCCTCTTCTCCAAGAATCTGAAATTGATAGTGAATGATGAAGAGTATGGGTTCCCCCTCCTTTTATAGCCAAAATTCCACTAAAGTATGCATTAAGAATTCCCATTAAAGTTCCCCAATGAGAATTCCACCTAAGGTGATGCTTAAAGTTGGCTTTTAAGATTCCAACCAGCTAAAAAATGCTGAACTTTCGGCCCTTAAGAATTCCTCCAAGCATAACCATGTGAAAACTTCAACAAAACACATGCATGCTGCCATTTTCTTGCTTTCCAGCGCAGTCTTAGTATTTTCCTCATAAACTTCTCCACAGATCTCCAAATTGGATGATTCAAGTCCCCATGTGCAGATAAAACATAGATCTACAACTTTTCAGAAGGACATTTTGTCCAATTCGGTCGCTAAGTATACCTAAATTACGTTTCAACATGGAGGTTGTTTCTGATTTGGCGCCCATAAAGTAAATCTACCAAGAAACACACTTATGACAACCCCTCAACACATGTGCTGAATTATGGCCAAAAGTGATTCTTACCCATCATATAATGCTGGAATTTAGGCTGAAAAGGAGTAACATTCGGACTATCCATGCCTAGGCATGACTAGGAGGGCGTTGGGGCGTATCCTAGCACATGTACTTCTCTGTTCGGCGCAGCAATCGTATTTCCTTCACAATTATCTCTATAGACCTCCGATTTGGATGTTTCAAGTTCCCATTTGAAGCTAAGACATACATCTAAAACTTTGTAGAAGGAAACTTTGTCTAAGTCGGTCTCGAAATGTACGGAATTATCGCTCGAATGTGGTAGGAGATGCATAAACCGCCTAGGTGTTGAAAAACATGCTTGAACTTGTTTTGTACATCGTTTTTCTTCCCTTTTCTTCATGTATTCTCATTTATTACCTGTATTCACTTAACACACCTATTAAATGCAAATGTGACATGATTTAAGCAATAAGTGAATCCAAATCATAAGAATTACGGTCTTAAAAACACGTAAAAACACCTCTTATCAACACCCCCAAACTTATCAATTGCTCGACCTCGAGCAATAAGAGCTATAAGGCAAGACCAACATCATTCAAGGGGAAACAAAACAACTAACTAACTCACTTTCGTGGAGTAAACGATTGCACTTAGCGGGTGCAACAAGCCTTTAAACCTTTGAGTTACCTCAAGGACGAGTTATAGTCTCGTGAGGGTTTGCATAAGATATACCCACAAAATCTAGCAAATTTCAATCCCAACCAAATCAACACATCTCAATATGATCAACAAGAATGAATGGCATAAAATCAACCTTTTAAATTCACAAATATATATATACATATCAACTACTTTTGCTCATGTGACACCAAACTTGAAACGACTCCCTAGAGTATAGTGAAAAATAAATCTAGGGTATTATAGTCGAGAGGCATCCTTACCAAATTTTGGACATTAATCCCATATCTATCAACTTTTGATCAAACACAAGGCACAAGCTTAGAGAAATCTCAGTAGCATTTAAATTCAGTATCGCAAATATTCACATTCAATTCATATGGAATTTCCATTAAACTTCTTAAGCTAGAGCATGTTCAATGTGTTATTCCATAGGCTTTTCTAGACACCCATGTAACAGTTTTAGACATGACTCCCAAACGAGATAGTTTTAGGGCATTAAGTGTAGAGACATCTCCTAAGATTAACCACTTGAGTATCAAAGACCACGCAATAAAACTAGATCTTTAAACCTCACATTCTTTTTGGCTTTGAGCATAGCTCCAATTAGCATAATAGTACAGTATCTAGCATGAACTTTTCACCTCCGGTCGTAATTAGCTCTGACGACTTTTTTGGTCATACGCCATATACATCAACTGCTGGGCTATTCATCTCATCCTCTATCAAAA
>CM033400.1:4746297-4945531 GCA_019426215.1 Buddleja alternifolia | reverse complement strand
TTGTTGGTCCCAAGTGGCATACGAAAGGGTCTAGAAGGGGGGGTTGAATAGACCCTTAAGTCTTTTTCGACTTAAAAAGATTTCGTATTAAACGTATTTGGACGCTTGAAATGATAGGCGCTTGAAGAGGTGTGACGCTTCACTTAGCGTTCACATAAGATATTTGAGACTTTGTGAAGCGTCTAATGAAGACTGTTTTATAAAGTTAACTTAGACTTCAGGAATTGAATACTTTGACCTTGTAGGTTAAGCGTTCAGTTCTTTTAATCAGGGTTAGCACAGCGGAATGATTTTGGAGTCTTCTCTTTGAAAGTTTTAGCGTCACAAGATGTTTCTTAGGTGCTTAGCTTTTGATTGTGTTTTACTTATGCAATGATATGATAGATGAATGAAATGACTGAAAAGTAAATAACACAATATTTGTAAGGTTCGTTGGGTGGTGTAATCCCAACTACGTCCTTCTTCTCCTTTGCACTTGGAGGCAATCCACTAAAATGATTCTCAAAAATCACACAGAATCTTCTACAAATTAGGGAGAGATGGATGTCGATGACTTGAGCTCCTTGATCACACAGATTTCTGCTTCAAATCACTTCAACCCTCTTGCTTCTTTCACCCAGAAATGATGCAAGTATCCAACTTCGACTTCACACAGATCGCGAGGCTTGGATGGGATTTTCTAAAAGGTTTGTTTGATTTTGATGAAGTTCAAACAACTTGGTAATATCTCAGTAGGAATCTGGTTTCTTCAAAAAGAATGTTTGAGATATTTGTTGACTGTCTCAGGAATATAAGAAAAGCAATTTGGATGTTTCTTGAAGTTCTGGCTTTTCTGAGAATTTAAGGAATGAGATTTTAATGCAACAGCAATTTGGCTTTGATAAAATTGTTGCTGCTTTTTTTTGTTTGTTGTTGAAGTCCTATTTATAGGTATTCTTGGAGAAAGTGTCCGTTTGACACATGCACTGGCGCGTGTCTCTCACTTTCGCGAGTGAACAGCTTTTGTCCTTTTTCCTGAAAATCTGCTGCACGAAAGTTGGTGCTGCAGTCTGAGATAGTTGACAGTCCAATAGGGTGGCTTCTCCGTACGTCTGACATTGCTTATCATATTAAATGCTCTTATCAACATTTAATGCATTTGAAATTAATACCCGTTGGTATTTAATGCTTTGAGAATATTTGCATTAAACTCCTTCTGGACTTAGAAGTAAATTCAGGTGAAATCACTTCTGTCCCATAAGGTAACGCTTGATATAGCTGGCCAAAGTGGACGCTTGGAGACTGTATCTATCTTCTGAGATCAGGCGCTTGAGTCTTCGAACTTTACCACTGATAAACTCACTCAGAAATCATCAGACGCTCAGCCTAAGACTATTTTGCCTAACACTCTAAAGTAAGATAACAAAGCCTAATAAATCTATTACAAGTCTAACGCTTCAAAGCCTATACAAGTTTTTCAAAAAATAACTTACAACTTTTGGGGTCTAAAAACTTAATTGTCATCATCAAAACTTCTAACATGAAATTCCTAACAAGTTTCTACGAAAATAAACTTACAACTTTTTGGGGTCTAACAAAAACTTAATTGTCATCATCAAAACTTCTAACATGAAATTCCTACAATTTCCCCCTTTTTGATGATGGCAATACTTACTCTTTTATAGTTCAAGAGTTAGACAGCCAAAAGTAAAGTTAGCTTTGATCAGTAGACGTTAGTTAAAGTTAGTTACGCTTCAACGAGATGTTTCAGCAGAGAAAAAATGCATTTCATATTATCGAGAATTACAAGCATTTTTACAGCTGAATATTTAAAGATATAAGAGACAAGAATATAGATAATGTAAAATCAGAAAGCTTTAATGACTTGGTCTAACTCTGTATCGCTTGGACATTTCAGCTCGGATAGCTTCAGTCAGATTGTCTTCCAAGATCATCATTGCTTCATGATCTTTGTTGATGATAAGCTTTTTTCTTCTTGGTCTCTTCTTGAATATTGTAAATGATTATCCCAGTCAGTTGGGTCGATACCAATGTACCTTAGGCAGATTCGAAAAGCTTGGCTAAAATCAGTCATCTTCCTTTCTTCAGCTAAGATCTGTGGATCTGTAGGTTCTGAAATGGATGTTCTCTGAAGAGGAATGTCAAACTGTTCAAGCAGTGCTCTTGTAGGAATTGGTAGGTTTGGATATAACGCTCTAGGAGGTTCCTTAGCGTACTACTGGGCGCTCCGGATGAACTTTGTTTCAGAGCAGTTATCCAAGACGGGAGATTAAGCGCAGACTGAGAAGGAGGCACTTGACGCTTAGGAGACGGAGGATCTTCAACTTTTGAACTGGACGCTTTCCGCTTTTCTCCTTTCTTCTTCTCTTCCCCCTTATTGCCATCATCAGATTTTAAGAAGTGGTTTGTGAGTACACTTACCTGATGAGCAATCTGAGATAAGGAATCTGTGATGTCATCCAGACGCTTGTCGAAGCGTTCCTGCATAACAAGAAGCTTAGCGCTGGTGGCGTCATTCACAGAGATCTCAAGGGTTGCAAGGCGCTTTTCAAGTTCTTCTTTCATGGCAAGTTGGGTTGCGTGGGCAGCATCCTGCATTTCTTGAAAGTCTTGTTTGCACTCACCAACTGCCGCTTGAGCTGAACTACGCATATGAGCAATCTGAGCGCTCATTACGTGAGTTTCGATCTTTGCCAGGTCTTCCTTAATCCAATGGAGAGATTCTTCACTCTGAGTAGCTTGAGCGCTAATTGTCTCCAAAACAGATTTAAGCAGGGGACCGAAGGCTTGACTCTCATCTGATTGAACCGCTTGAGGAGCTCGAATATCCAGGGAAGGATCTTCAGCACTATCAATGGTAGCATGTTCAGGAGCGTCAGGAATACTGGTATCTGCAGATTTGGACGCTTCAGATGTCTCAGCAGGCGCTTCCTCAAGCGTTGACTCAGGTTGGCGAAAGTCAGTGAATTGGAAGTTCCAGCTTGCTGAGTCGGCATAAGAGGTGGATGTAGAATCCAAGAGTTCAATGAGTCTGGTCCTGGACATACAAGTACCGGAGATAAATGTGCGAAGAGGACTATCAATGGCCCTGATGTACATTGGACCAATGATATCCAGCACATGATCTGGGAAAACTTTGGACGGCGCTTGAGCGATGGAGAATAGTGAATCTGTGCAGTGAGTTCTGGAAAATCCAATCAAGCAATCTGAGGGAAGAGATGCAGGACGTCGATGTGTAGGCACACAGTCCGCATAGTACTCTTCAAGATACGGATAAATGGCTTGAGCGAGCTCTTGATTCCTTTCAAGCAGAGAGAGAACATACTCATAGTGATTGAGTACCTCACTGCGAATGGAAGGGAGCAGTGGATATCCTTTGAATGAATTGATCACTGAGCCGTTCCAAGATCTGAGATTGGCAGTGAAGATTTTATCAAAGAGAGATACGGGAGATAGAATCTTTACCATCAGATTGAAGTTTTCTTCACAGTGGCTTGGAGCAAGATTTAAGCACCGTTCACCAACTGTACCACTGGAAGACGCTTGAGCATTAAACCGAAGAGGGGTGAGGGATAATCTCTGAAGTTCTTGACGTAGACATTGTTCTATTTGATGTCTAATAATTGGGAGCTTGAGAACAGGTCCGAGTCTTTGTTGACGCTTCAGGAGGCAATACTTGGCGAATTGACGCTTCTTGTCATGCATGCCTATGCCGAAAAGATGGGGAGCTTGGACTAACTCTGGGAAGGTGTATTTATGTCCCATGTACGCTTCAACCCAATTTACTTCATTTATACAGAAGTCTGTGCCAGCAGTCACCATAGCACGAATGCCTTCAAGATGAATATCTCTTATGGCTTCAAAGCGGTGCTTATCAGGCTGATAGTTGGCATTCCAGACGCTGTCAAAGTAAGCATCAGCTTCAGTCTGGAGCAGATCGGTCAACGATTCAAGGCGCTCACCAGCATGAATCTCTTTATTTTTCCATAGACTAAGAGGACGGACCGATGCAAGATTTTCAGGGCTGTGAGCCGTCTGTGGGAAATGTGTGTAACCTTCTCTGTTCAAGACTGACTCTGAGGGATTGAGAAAGCTAGGACGGAGAGGATCATACACACGAACAGTGTAATCCCTTAGCGCGAACCCAGTTGGTCTGCTGTGGCCATTATCAAGATAGTAAGCCACATCCACGGCACATCTAGGAGGTCTGTCTCCTGGTCTGTCTAGAACGGTTGCTTTGATTGCGCTGTCAAAGTCAATCAGTCTTGCAGCGTCAGCTTCTGCAGCAATATATCTTTCTATATTATATCCTGCAGGAATGAAATCTTCGTCGAGCGCTGGGGGCATATAGTTAATTGAATGATCAATTGTCTTCAGCGGATCGAGTTGAAAGAAGTGACGAGGAGCTGTAACGTCTTCAGCAGCGCTCTGACCTTCTGAACGTGCCTCTGTTAAAGTAGCAGGTTCCTCAGGTTCAATTGCAGCTACTTCAGCGGCAACATCTTGAGCGATAGCTACGACTCCAGTCAGGTCAACATCCAACAGAACATCTGTGGACACTTCAGCAGCAGCTGGAACTATAGCTGAAAAACAAGAGCCATCCTCTATAAGAGCAGGATCTTCTACAGATGTAGGAATAGAAATGCTGTGGGAAGAAATAAACTTACCCTGAGAACTAAGCTCAACAGCAGTTTCTGGAGCGCTTGGCTCAACAGCAACATCTTGAGCGCTTGGCTCAACGACAACTTGAGCGCTTGGCTCAACGGCAACTTGAGCGCTTGGCTCAACAGCAACATCTTGAGCGCTTGGCTCAACGACAACTTGAGCGCTTGGCTCAACTGTCTCAGGCTCTTCAGGAGTAGCTTGACGCTTGCTAGTCCTGGAACGCTTAAAGATTTTCTTAATGTTGACTCCTTCAACTAGTTTAGCCGGAGGAGCGGGAGGATCAGCAGCTGGTTCTTCAAAGTCTATTTGCTTAATGATCCCTTCCAGCTTTCGTCTTTTGAGAGGCAACTTGTCCTCGGCATCCTCATCAGTTTCCTCATCAATCTTTTGAGAGGGGACGGCAATTTTAACTTTGGGTTTTCTGGGGGCTCTCTTCTTCGTTGCTGCTGGACGCTTCACAGCTTCCTCTGGCACTGGTCTCTCCGCCTTTTGAGCAAGCAGTTGGCGTTCTTCCAGCCGCTCAGATAGGGGTCTAGCCGCACCACTAACTTTTGGAGGATTGAACATATTGGTCAGAATCCTTTTTCCCAACAACTTGGACTTATTCAACGGAAGTCCAGACGAGTACACACAATTCGATTTAAACAAGATGTCACTCAGGATGAGTCCATAAGGCTTATTTGAAGCGCTTAGACTGTCCCGAAACCGTCCGAAGATGTACTCACTCCAGTTGATTTTGATGTTGAAGAGTATAGCAACCATCATCTGAAATTGAACAGGATTTACCTTATCAAAGGTTCCCACGCGGCATTCTATGATCTTGCTGCAGAAATCAGCCAATAACCGGTATTTGGACACCAGGTCTTTCTTCTCGAAGTACTGAGTGTAAGGAACGTCGTCGTACGCACTCATGATTGCCCATGCTTCCTTAATTTGTTTCAACGTAACAGAATCCAATGCCTCACCCTCATTAGGCAAATTGAAGTTCTTGGCAATGGTGGAAGCAGATAGGATGAATTCCTTTGGAGACTCCTTCTTGGAGAAGGGAATTTGACAAGAGATAGACTTCTTGTCCTCTGAAAGTGTAGCAGTCTTCCAGAAAGTTTCAACTTCAGTGGGAAACATATAAGAGTATTTGGTTAAGAAGGGTTTGAGCCCAGCTTTGACGACCATGTCCATTATGTCCGTCAGGTTGATCTGAGTTTGTTCATATAGAAATTTCCAGTCGACAACAAGACCTTCAGTTACCTTGATGGTAATTTCAGCAGAAGTAGATGATGATTTCTTTGGTGCCATTTTTTTTTTTTAAAAGAAGAAGATGGACTGAGATTTTTCTGTTGTTTTGAGAGAGAGATAAAGAGAGATTTGCAGATATGCTGGAGTAGAAAGTAAATTACTTTTTCTGCAGAGTTTGTGTTTTAAATGACACAGTAAAGAGTTTTGAAACTTGTGTTATGTAGTCTTAGTAGGATTTAAACACGTGTAATAACTGTTGAATCTTAGCCATAAATTTATTAACTGCGGACGCGAGTTTTGTGTAAAAGAGAGAAGTTACATTTGGTAATTCTCACATATAAAGATTTGACATCCGAGTTAAAAAAAATTAACGTTTGGTATTTTCAGAGTGTAACACACGCGCATGTTTGTACACTGACACGTACACAAATACGTGCTATCTCTGAACCGTCATTTTTAAAAAATTTGAGTACCCGCCAGTTTGATGTGATAGAGGCGTGTGAGTAGAGTACAAAATAGACCTTTGAGTCTACCCACGACCTTGAAAGAGGTTTGAAAACTTTATGCATGGCTTGTAACGAAACTATTTTATAAATTTTTTTGATAAACTATTCAGCGCTTAGCTGATATAATGGACGCTTGAAGTCAAAAGTCTTTTCAATATTTTGAGCATTCAATATTTTATGCAAACATAGAACTGAGCGTTGATGATTATGCATCTGAAAATTTTTATCATTGACGCTTACAGTTATGGTCCAGTATAAATATAATTTTTTTTTTTTTTAAAGAATATTGTGAGATATAACTTAAGTGGATTCCCCCTAAATTATATGCCTAATAAAATATGATGCTTCATGATCAAGCGTTTAAATCAATCATACCTAGTTCACTTCTCAAAGTGAGAAAACGTTGTTCATTGAGTGCTTTGGTGAAGATATCTGCCAGTTGTTTGTCAGTTCCAATGAAGTGCATGGAGATATCTTTCTTTTGAACGTGGTCACGAAGGAAATGGTATCTAATGTCAATGTGTTTGGTTCTTGAATGAAGAACAGGGTTTTGAGTCATGGCTAAAGCGCTTTGGTTATCACAATGAATGGGAGTTGGTCCTAAGATTGTTCCGTAATCTCTAAGTTGTTGCCTCATCCATAGAACTTGTGCACAACAACTTCCTGCAGCTACATACTCAGCTTCGGCTGTGGAGGTAGCTATGGATTGTTGTTTCTTGCTATGCCATGAAACTAACCTATCACCTAAGAATTGACAAGTACCACTAGTGCTTTTACGATCTATTTTGCAACCTGCAAAATCTGCATCTGAGTAACCGATTAGTTCAAAAGGAGAATCCCTGGGATACCATAAGCCCACATGTTGTGTGCCTTTTAGGTATTTAAGGATTTTCTTGGCAGCAGTCAAGTGTGACTCTTTAGGATCAGCTTGGAATCGTGCACACATACATACCGAAAACATAATATCAGGTCTACTGGCAGTGAGATAAAGAAGTGATCCTATGATACCTCTATAATTAGTGATATCAACTTTCTTTCCACTTTCATCTTTATCTAACTTAAGCGTTTGGCTCATTGGAATTTTTGAATATGATGCATTTTCCATACCAAATTTCTTAATCATATCTCGTGTATATTTAGCTTGGTTGATAAATATGCCATTAGGGAGTTGTTTAACTTGTAGTCCTAAGAAGAAAGTTAATTCACCCATCATGCTCATTTCAAATTGTTCTTGCATCATTTTCGAAAATTTCTCACACAGACGCTTATTAGTAGAACCAAATATAATGTCATCAACGTAAATTTGAACTAAGAGAATATCTTCATCATTGGTAATTTTAAATAACGTTGTGTCAACGCTGCCTTTTGAAAAACCTTTACCAATAAGAAAGATAGAGAGAGTGTCATACCATGCTCGAGGTGCTTGCTTAAGCCCATAAAGTGCTTTTTCTAGCTTGTAAACCATACCCTTACCATGATTGTTGATGAATCCTGGTGGTTGCTCCACATACACTTCTTCTTGGAGTTTACCATTCAGGAAGGCACTCTTTACGTCCATTTGAAATACTGTAAACTTGTTAAACGCTGCGTACGCTAGAAACATGCGGATTGCTTCAAGACGAGCAACAGGAGCGTAAGTCTCATCAAAGTCAATGCCCTCCTCTTGGCAGTATCCTTGAGCTACGAGTCTGGCCTTGTTTCTTACAACAATGCCGTCCTCATCCATCTTGTTTCTATATACCCATCTAGTTCCAATAACTCCTTGATGAGTTGGTCTTGGTACTAGCATCCAAACTTTATTTCGCTCAAACTGATTGAGCTCTTCTTGCATAGCTTCAATCCAACTTGGATCACTTAACGCTTCATCCACTTTCTTAGGTTCCATTTGAGATAGAAAGCTTGCGAACATAGCCTCATTAAATGTAGCGGCTCTAGTTCTAACTGGTGCTTCAATATCTCCAATGATTTGCTCAGGTGGATGGTCACGTAACCATAGTCTATCTGTTTGGAAGGGGTTTTGAGAATGAACAGGCGCTTGAGAATCATTCGCTTGACCATTCTCCTGCGTTGGCGCTTCAAGTTCACGATTCCTTCTTTGCTCTTGATGATCATTCTCTTCATGATCATCCGTATTTCTTACATGATAATTTAGATTGATTTCACGAGTATTCTTAGGAGGAGGCACTGAGATCTCATCATCATCGTCAGTATCTTCATCAATAGTAATTTTGGACGCTTGATGACATAGATCTTCAACTCCTACATCATTTACATTTACCTTACTCGGCTCTTGGTTAGCATCATCAAACACAACATGAATAGATTCCTCAACCTTCGATTTGATCTTATTGAGAATGCGAAAATTCTTTCCATTTTTGGCGTAGCCTAGAAAGATTCCTTCATCCGCTTTAGGATCAAAAGTCTTTAGGCTTTGGGATCCATTATTATGGATAAAACATTTAGAACCAAAGACGTGAAAGTATGAAATATTTGGCTTACGTCCCTTCCACAGTTCATATGGAGTTTTTCCATGCTGTTTGTTGATCATGCATCGATTTTGAGTGTAACAAGCAGTGTTGATCGCTTCGGCCCAAAATCTAGGAGCAAGCTTGGATTCAGCTAACATAGTCCTAGCGGCTTCCTTAAGCGTTCGGTTCCGGCGCTCAGCAACACCATTTTGTTGGGGAGTTCTGGGAGCTGAATACTCATGATGTATTCCATTTTCTGCACAAAACTTCTCAACAACCTTGTTAGTAAACTCAGTACCGTGATCGCTTCTTATTCTTGCAACCTTAAGATTTTTCAATGTTTGAAGTTGCCGAATAAGCGCTGTTAACTTGTCACATGTTTCATCTTTGGATGAAAGAAATTCCACCCAAGTAAATCTAGAGAAATCGTCTACTACCACTAAAGTATACTTTTTACCGCTTACACTGATTGTTTGAACAGGTCCAAACAAATCCATGTGAAGTAGTTCAAGTATTCTAGAAGTAGATAGATGAGGTTTTCTCTTGAAAGATGATTTAACTTGTTTACCCATTTGACAAGCGTCACAGAGGCGATCCTTATGAAATGGTCCATTTGGCAATCCCTCTACAAGATTTTGACTTATAAGCTGAGAGATTGTCTTAAAGTTGAGGTGATTCATTTTTCTATGCCATAACCAACCCATTTTAGATTCATTTTTAGCAACAAAGCATGTTGGGTTGTTATCAAGTGTTGAACCCCAATCTACCAAATATACGTTGTTATTCCTTTTTCCTTTTAGTTTAGTAGATTTAGTCTTAGCGTCGTTTATATAGCAATAGTCACTTGAGAATATGACTTCAAAGCCTTTATCGCAGAATTGACTTATGCTTAATAAATTGTGCTTTAGACCCTCAACAAAATAAACATCACTTATCATGATGTTCCCCCTATGCACAGTACCTATACCTTTGGTTTTACCTTTGGAGTTATCACCAAATACAACCTGAGGACCATTGGCAGCTTGATAGTTGATCAGAAGATCTTTGGAACCTGTCATGTGCCTTGACGATCCACTATCAAAATACCAAACAGATGTATTGACTTTAGCTCTAGGTACCTGCAATCAAAAGGGAAGTTCTATTTCTGTTTAGGTACCCATTGTTGCTTGGGTCCTTCAACATTAGTATCCTTGTTAGTGTTAATTAGAACTTTAGGAACCCAAATTTGCCTTGTCTTCATAGTAGGAATATTGGCCTTTTTGGGTTTCACCTTGTGCTGTGTGTAATTTTTGGATGTATAATAATATCCACGATTATAATAATAGTCATAATCATAATTATCATAGTATCGATAATATGATCTTGACTGTCTTGGATATCGACGCTGGTATTTCTTTGGCTCTGGCTTGGGTTGCACGTTTGGTGCTAGACGCTTAGCGCTTGATTCACAGTGACTAGATTTATCCTTAGCTTTTTGAGCGTTTGGATGAGTCTGTCTTTGTGGATCATTTGCTTTAGCCTTACCCTTGTCTGAGTTAGTTTTGACTTTCTCATTTGGCCTCTTACCATTGTCCCTTGGTTCATTTTGAGTTTGACCTTGTGAACCTTTCTCAACAAAGAAAACACCCTTTCCTTTGTTGTTTGCCGTAACATTAGGTTTGTTTGGTTGTTTACCGAATTCATTGCATCCTAAACCGGTCTTTTCTCCAAACAACCTTGTTATTTCAGTCACATTGTCGAGCTTTCTGGATGCTTTGGACAACGATGAGATGAGCTGTTCTGACTTGGCAAGTCTAGCCATCAGATCAGCTTCTCTCTTGACTATTATATCAAGATCACCTTTCAATTGAATAACTTCACTCTCAAGCGATTGGTTTTTCTCAATGCACTGTTGCTGAATTTGCAACTCTGCTCTGAGCGTTACTTTATCGTTTGTGAGTGATGAAATAATAGCGAGATCATTTTGATATATTTTGGCAGCTTCTTGACATTCATTGTAATATTCTTTGACTTTGTCAAGTAATTCATCATAAGAAAGAGGAATTGATAATTCATTGATTACCTCAGGGGACGCTTCATCATCTCTGGCCATGAGACATATGAGCGCTGAGTCATCTATCGGCTCATCATCATCACTACTTTCGTCTGATGATTCTAAATCTTCAGGTGCTGATGCTGGTTCTGATTCCGCAAGCAAACCTTGTTGTCGAAGGTTGCTCCTGAATTGGTTTCTATCCAAGTAATCCTGCCTTGAGGGCTTGGATACATTTGGATAGGGACAATTTACCTGGTAGTGCCCCGGTTTCCTGCAATTATAACAAAGATTGGTTTTCATTTTTTGTTCACTTGTTAGCCTTGCAGTGTGTGGTTTTGAAACCACTGGAGCTGGGAGACTTTGAGTAGACGCTTGATATTGAGCAGGCGCTTGAGGTAAAGGAACAGAATATTGAGGCGCTTGAAACTGTTGTTGTATGGGAGAAGGCGCTTGATATGAACTTTGTCCTTGATTATTAGGACCTTTTCCTTTCTTTTCATATCTTAAGAACTTCCTGAATCTATTCAGCAAAGCCAACTCTTCTTCCTCATTAATGTCCGAATTCTTTCCTTTGTTACCCGATTTGCCTTTGATTGATGCAATGAGCGCTCCAGATTCAATCACTGGATTACTCACAATGTCACTAGCAGAGTTCAACTCGAACTCAAAAGCTTTTATCTCTGAAAAGGCGTCTTCTGGAGTTAAGAGATCCAGCATGTTTGATTCTCTCATAGCTGTTGTCTTCATCAAGAATTTACTTGGTAGACTTCTAAAGATCTTAACCACCATTTCTCGATTCTGTAAGTCCATTCCCAACGACGTAAGTTCTGTAACAAGAGCTGTGAATCTTATATCCAATTGCTCTAGCGTTTCATTGGGTAGCATCTTAAATCCGTTAAACTTTTCCTTAGCAATGGAAAGTTTGTTTTCTTTGATTTGAGCTGAACCACCACAGATTGTAGCCAGCTTATCCCATATTTCTTTAGTCGTTTTGCAAGATTTGATTTTATTGAATAAGTTATCATTATCACCAATAGCCGTATACAGAGCGTTGCGACCAACATTGTCCAAGTTAGCTCTTCGACGCTCATCTGGAGACCATTCTTGTTTTGGTTTTTCAACGTAACCATCAGGGGTTTCTTCTGTGGCTCCAGGCGCTCTTGTGATAACTTTGTATATTTTGATTGGCCCATCTGAAATAATATCGCACATGTCATCATCGCATGAACATAAATACGTAAATGCTTTGACTTTCCATGTGTCAAAATTTGATTCTGTCAATTTGGGAACTTTAGCAAATGCCATATCTAAGCTTTAAAAAGCAACTAGATTTTGAAAGAAAAGGATCTAAACAAGAAGTTATGCTTGGAAATTTTAAAATTTCAAAATTAACCGCTCTGATACCACTTGTTGGTCCCAAGTGGCATATGAAAGGGTCTAGAAGGGGGGGTTGAATAGACCCTTAAGTCTTTTTCGACTTCAAAAAGATTTCGTATTAAACGTATTTGGACGCTTGAAATGATAGGCGCTTGAAGTGTCTAACGCTTCACTTTAGCGTTCACATAAGATATTTGAGACTTTGTGAAGCGTCTAATGAAGACTGTTTTATAAAGTTAACTTAGACTTCAGGAATTGAATACTTTGACCTTGTAGGTTAAGCGTTCAGTTCTTTTAATCAGGGTTAGCACAGCGGAATGATTTTGGAGTCTTCTCTTTGAAAGTTTTAGCGTCACAAGATGTTTCTTAGGTGCTTAGCTTTTGATTGTGTTTTACTTATGCAATGATATGATAGATGAATGAAATGACTGAAAAGTAAATAACACAATATTTGTAAGGTTCGTTGGGTGGTGTAATCCCAACTACGTCCTTCTTCTCCTTTGCACTTGGAGGCAATCCACTAAAATGATTCTCAAAGAATCACACAAAATCTTCTACAAATTAGGGAGAGATGGATGTCGATGACTTGAGCTCCTTGATCACACAGATTTCTGCTTCAAATCACTTCAACCCTCTTGCTTCTTTCACCCAGAAATGATGCAAGTATCCAACTTCGACTTCACACAGATCGCGAGGCTTGGATGGGATTTTCTAAAAGGTTTGTTTGATTTTGATGAAGTTCAAACAACTTGGTAGTATCTCAGTAGGAATCTGATTTCTTCAAAAAGAATGTTTGAGATATTTGTTGACTGTCTCAGGAATATAAGAAAAGCAAGTAGGATGTTTCTTGAATTTTCTGGCTTTTCTGAGAGTTTAAGGAATGAGATTTTAATGCAACAGCAATTTGGCTTTGATAAAATTGTTTCTCTTCTTTTGTTTGTTGTTGAAGTCCTATTTATAGGTATTCTTGGAGAAAGTGTCCGTTTGACACATGCACTGGCGCGTGTCTCTCACTTTCGCGAGTGAACAGCTTTTGTCCTTTTTCCTGAAAATCTGCTGCACGAAAGTTGGTGCTGCAGTTTGAGATAGTTGACAGTCCAATAGGGTGGCTTCTCCGTACGTCTGACATTACTTATCATATTAAATGCTCTTATCAACATTTAATGCATTTGAAATTAATACCCGTTGGTATTTAATGCTTTGAGAATATTTGCATTAAACTCCTTCTGGACTTAGAAGTAAATTCAGGTGAAATCACTTCTGTCCCATAAGGTAACGCTTGATATAGCTGGCCAAAGTGGACGCTTGGAGACTGTATCCGTCTTCTGAGATCAGGCGCTTGAGTCTTCGAACTTTACCACTGATAAACTCACTCAGAAATCATCAGACGCTCAGCCTAAGACTATTTTGCCTAACACTCTAAAGTAAGATAACAAAGCCTAATAAATCTATTACAAGTCTAACGCTTCAAAGCCTATACAAGTTTTCTACGAAAATAAACTTACAACTTTTTTGGGGTCTAACAAAAACTTAATTGTCATCATCAAAACTTCTAACATGAAATTCCTAACAAGCCCCTAACCTTCCCCATCAGTCTCGCCCACCCCATCTTCATCCCGCTTTGCATGCAGGCAACATTTTCCAATCTTTCGGTTTTAAATTGTCGGATCAAGACTCCAACTACAAACTATGGCGGGGTATGTTTTTACATGTTTGTTGTAGCTATTATGTTATTGACCATCTCACCAGTAAATCGACACCCAAAGATGAATATGATAATGATTGGTTTGCTCTCGATTCTACGATAAAACGATGGTTTTATTCTACCGTCGAAATTAAACTTTTGAAACATTTAAACCTTGAATCAGCCACGGCCAGTGAGGTTTGGCTTACAATAGAGGACAATTTTCGTAACAATAAGCCGACTCGTTCCATGCAAATCAATCAACGATATCGAAATTTCCAAAAAGGTCCTCTTTCCATCTCCCAATATTGCCAAGAAATGAAAGCTATGGCCGATTCTTTAGCTGACTTAGATGTAACTGTGTCGGACCAAGATTTCATTCTTCAACTCCTACAAGGATTACCTGAGTCATATCTTCCCCTAGTCACTATCATTACCACAATCAAACCCTTACCCTCGTTTAATGATGTTCGAAACTTACTTCTCACACATGAAACACGTGAAAATCGATTCCATCGACCCCTCCCCACTCCTACTCCACAAACACCCCTATACACTCAATCTACCCCTGGTCGGTTTATTACTTGTTTATTTAGATAAGTCTCTTATTTCCTTTATTAATCTTTGTAATACATTATATATATTTGCCTTCTATGAAATAATACACAAGGGGAATCACATTCCAACAGCCCCCACTGAATTTTTTTTTTAATATATAGATATTTTTTAATTTTAATTCATAAATTACATTAATGCCCCCACTTAAATTATTAAATGCCCCCCCCTAATTTTGAAAAATTATTTTTTTACCTTACAAAATTTTTTATATTTGAATTTCGCCCCCCCTCAAGATCGAAAAATATCACGTTTTCACCCTTTACATTGAGTTCGCCCCCCAAAACCCAAAATCCTGGTTATAACAAAAGAGGTATAAAAGTATAAATTATGTCAAAAGTTGTAATTGAACCTAATTTCTTATTATATTTTCCCCCATAAATATAGCGTACCGTACGTCACAACAATCTCGCGCTCTGGGTAAAATTCCTAGTGCCCCCACTGACCAAAATTCTAAATCCGCCACTGCCGTCAAATCAAGATAATATCAATATATTATATTATAACATTGTCTTATTCTCATCCAATTTTTTTTTTCTGTGTCCTTTTCTTCTTTAACAACTTCCTCCCATTTTGGATTTCTCCTTTCTTTCTAACATTTCCCTTCTCTTTTTTTTTTTTTTTTTTTGCTTCTTTTTCTTTTTCTTGTTTTTTTGCTTCTTTTTCTTTTTCTTGTCCACCCGTCCGAATATGATGAAATATTATTAGATAATCGTCAAATCATGATAATATCAATATATTATATTATAACATTATCGCATTCTCATCCAATCACATTAGGAATTTCACGTGATTACAATCTATACTTTAAATTTAAATTAATTTCCTAGAATGATTGGAGATATTCCAAATTGCATTATATTTGCTTTAATCATTTCAAGCCTATTAAAATGGTACGATACACATTTAACCTCTAGAAAACTTCAGTCTTCAAACTCTTCTTTTAACCCTAAAACCCAGTTTAATGGATGCTAAGCTCATTTTGTAGAGATGTTAAGCCTAAAAAGGCTACTACACTTTTATAGATGCAATTATAGCCTTCACCTTAAGCTTGAGCTACTATAAATTTACATCCATAGTAGTTTATAGTTGATTATTAATGACACTTGTTAATAGTTGATTGTTAATTATTAATTCTATTTAGGCATTGTTTAAATTTAAGAAAAATTAATCTCAGATTTTGTGTTGATGCTATCTACATCTGAGGGATTTGGATCGTCTATTCTAATTTGATGCTTTAAAATATGTCCATCCCCTTTGTCGCCAAACATAAAACCTAATAGGCACTTTTTGCTGGTTACAACCGTAGCGCCTTCGCGCTCTCCTTTGGTTCTACCACCCCGGGGCTAGTCACACTTTGGTCTCCCTCTTCTCCATCTTTTTTCTTTTCTCTTAAATCCATTCACCCCGTCCTTCGTCGTTTCCCTTCCCCAATTCCTTTTGGACATTATCTTTACGTGCTCGTGGATATTATTTTTTGCAGTCATGGGCTTGATTACCGGTGCAGTCATATGGGTTTGAAAATAATGTTTCTGAGTGATGACTGATGACAGACAATGGTGGAAAAATTTATTAATTTAGTTCTTAGTTGTAATTTAATATTTGTTTTCTCTCTCGAATAAGTATTTTAGTATCTAGAACTAGAGTTTTTCTCCTATTGTTTTCAAGTTTTTGTCTTGTCCCCGACAATGCTTCGATAATTTCGTCATTAATTTGTACACTACAAAAAAAAATTATTATTACTCATGTCAATATGTCATGGTAAAAAGTCCCTTTACCATGGTTAAAATCAATTGACCACGGTTTTGCTACGGCTTTGGCCGTGATATTTGCAAGCATGGCCAAAACATATATCTTGGCTTATAGCCATGGTCAATGTTTTGTTCATTGTAAAGACTATGATTTTTAGCTATTGTAGAAAAATTTGTTTACACTAAAAATGAAACTGGGTTTTTGCGAATTAAAAAACCCAAATAGCCCAACCTTAATTAATGGGCCCAGAGATAAAAGATGAAGCTCATTATAGCATAGCAATGCATAGAGGTTTAAAATGGAATAGGCCCAATGAGAGTCCAGATTTGACAAGATAACAGGTCAAGCCTCAAGGAATCAATTCAAAGGCGGGTCCAGAGGGCAGGAAATTTCGCAAGAAAAGTAACCCGCCAAGACGAGAGAATTTTGAAAAAGAAGTTGGAGGCAGTTCCCGGCGGTTGAGAACATGGGATCACAGAGCTGAGATAAATACGAAAAAGAAAAAGAGAAGAGGCATCATCAGAATCATCAACAACTTTATATGTTTTTCTTCTTAGGAGTAGCTCTAATTAGGAGTAGTTTATAGCGTAAATTAGCAGTAGTTCTAGTTTGTATAAGCTTATCAAGAATTGCTGGATTTGGCTTTCAAAGCTTGTACCGGCACTCACTTGCTTGTAATCTCTTCAGAATCGAAGACTTTTATGGAGGTATAAATT
The DNA here is from genome assembly GCA_019426215.1 of Buddleja alternifolia. Taxonomy (NCBI): domain Eukaryota; kingdom Viridiplantae; phylum Streptophyta; class Magnoliopsida; order Lamiales; family Scrophulariaceae; genus Buddleja; species Buddleja alternifolia. Next base: position 4,928,477 of record CM033400.1, on the reverse strand, counting down.
ATCCTTTGTTCAGATTTAAGTATTTGATAGGTAATTTGTATCTTGACTTGAGTTTTCATTCGTCACTTTCAAATTCGAAATCACTAAAGTTATAAAGGCTTGAAGCACCTTGTAGCAAGTCGAACGCGGGGGTTGAAAGGTAATCTCAAGTTAAAGGTTATCAAGAGGCTAGGAACGAACATTCGGATCCACCTTATTCTAATTTGTTTCTTTTTAATGAAACAAGTTTTTGGCGACCACAGTGGGAGTCGGTTTTGATAACTGACACTTCTAAATTTTTGATAAAATCCTAGAAAAAATGTCAGAAGAATCGTTTAGGAACGATTTGGTTGACGATACTGACAGTCAACCAATCTCGAAACATAAAGTTAGAGCGGACAAGATGTACGAGCAGTTTGTTCGGGTCATGAAACAAACTTTGGCGGGTGCTCAAGAAGATCAGAGAAGAGAGTTTGATGATCAGTATCGAGCATTAGCCCAAGAGTCTTCCCATATATTCAAAGCCATTGTGCAAGACATCATTGTGAGTGCTCGAGATGGACTTGCTCCAGAAGTCATCCGGGTACTAACCGAATTGGGCAAAATTTTCAAACTTGTGATGTCTTCTCAAACATGATAAATACGCAGGTAGTGTTAGCAATGGAACCTTTAATAAGCAAACATAATGATCTAATCGAAAAAGTATCTTAATTGGTAGCAATCGAACCTAGGACTAGGAATAGAGCAGTCAACCCAAACGAAATCCGGCTAGGATATCCTCAAGAATCTCGAGCTCAAGATGGTCAGTTCGAAGTTGACCAAACTTCGAACCCAACTCCCCTCGAAGAACCAAACACTGGAATTATGAAATAAGTTCAAATACCTTTCATCGTTTTCTTTTTGTCGTTGGCTTAGCAGTCTTTTGCTTCCCATCGATACGATCATTTTTTTAGTACTCTGACGAACTGATAGATTAATCCATATCCCCTCTTGGTGATCTTGTCGCATATACAATTTATCATCACTTATATCCAAGTCATCGTCACTATCAACTGAGTGTGAATCACCTAATGAGATAGGACTTTCTCCATCATCTTCACTTTCTTCATAACCATCATCAATACAAGTATTTTTGTTTGCCGATAAAACAATGGACCGCCTCTTATCAATAGGATCGGTGACAAAAAACCCTTGCTTAGCTTGTGATGCCAAAATGAAAGGTTCATCTTTGTATCCCACCCTTTCAAGGTCTACTCGAGTGAAGCCTATTTCACTATTATCGACACCATTTTTTGTTGTCAACCCACCTACACCCAAATACAGGCACCCGACACCAACTCTAATCAAGCTCCCATATACGTTTAATCACCCCATAATATGATAAATCGGCATAGATAGGGTTATTATCTTTCGTACTTGAGATATGCATTGCTTGAGCTACAAGACTCACACCACTATTCTGCATTGTACTTCGTTCATCTTGGTCTTTTGTATAGAATGTGCGACCACTTATACGATAACCTGAATAACAAAATACTAGTCTGTGCGGACCCATAACAGTCATATCAATTTATCTGAAACTGAAAGTGGATTCTCTTTCTGCTTCTCTTCAATATGCTTTCGAAACCAATCGATGAAATTCTTGTTATGTTTTCTTGAAATCCAGCTCACATTTTTAATTGGATTGAATCTCCTAAGTTGGTTCTTATGCTCTTCAACATATGGCTCAAACTCATCGGTGTTGTGGAGCACATATAGGTGTGCCTGCTCCCTTTGTCCAATAGGAACACTAACTAATTGCTTTTCAATTATGTTTTTTCCTTCTGTTTCCCCTCCCAGAACATGAGACTTTGGAAGCTCTGCAACATTAGAATCTGCCAGATACTCTGTGAAAAATGTAATGGCTTCATCAACTCTGTACCGTTTAACAATGCAACCTTCCGGTCGACTACGATTTTTCACGTAGCCTTTCAATACCTTCATATAACGCTCAGCCGGATACACAGATCTCATAAAAGTCGGTCCACATAGTTGTGTCTCTCTAACAAATGAATAGGTAGGTGAGTCATTATATCAATAAAAAAGTAGGTGGAAAATACATTTCAAGCTCACACAAAGTGAAGACAATTTGTTTCTGAAGTGCAGGAAATTATTTAGGATCAAACACCTTGCTTTGAAGAAGAAACATAATCTAGTTATCGTGTCTCTCACTTTTTTTGGAAAAATGGCCCGTATAGCAATTTGTAGCAAATGATCCATGATTACATGACAATTGTGAGTCTTCATGTGTTTTAGCTTCAAGTCCTTCATTGATACAAGACTGCTAATGTTTGAAGAATACCCTTCTGGAACTTTCACTCCATTAAGAAACTCACATAATGCAATTTTTTCTTTCCTGGATGGAGTGTGAGCTGCTAGAGGCAAATAAGTAAGTTTTCCCTTATTTGTTGGTGCCAATTTTCCTCTTATCTTCATTTCAATCAAGCCTAACCTTGCCTTTACGCCATCTTTTGTCTTTTCGGGCACATTTAGAAATGTACCAATGACACTATCAAATACATTTTTCTCAATATGCATAATATCAAGAAAGTGTCTAACATGTAAGGACGTCCAATACGGCAACTCAAAGAAAATTGACCTTTTTTTCCACTCAGTTTTTGCAAGGCCACCTGCAAAAGTCTTTCCAAATTTGACCTCCAAGTCTTCGACACCCTCAAACACGTCTTCACCAGTCAAGCACTTAGGAGCTCGACCTTCTTCTATATTCCCATTGAAAGCTTTCTTCTACTGACGATATCAATGGTTCCGATTTAGCCATCTCCGATGCCCTTGGAATGCATATTTCTGAAAGTGTGTCAATCGATATTGATCTGTACTCTTGACACATATGGGGAATCCACATTGGCCATGTACACCGTATCCCTCGAGATTTGGTCTTCCCGGAAAATCATTGATTGTTCCAAATAACATGACTCTCAGATTGAAATTTTCTTCTCTGAACCCGTCACATACTTGAATACCGATGTCCCACAACACCTTCAAATCCTCAATTAAAGGAGCCAAGTAGACATCTATATCATTTCCAGATTGTTTCGGCCCAGAAACGAGTATAGGCATCACTATATGCTCTCGCTTCATGCATCGCGATGGGGGAAGGTTGTAGATGATCAAAATCACTGGTCATGTACTATGTGAGCTACTTTGCAAGACATGAGGGTTCATGCCATCTGTAGCCAATACAAGACGCATGTTTCTTGATTCTTCACCAAATTCAGGGAAATCATCATCAATCTTTTTCCATTGTGGAGAATCTGAGGGGTGTCGAATCTTGTCATCTTCAGTCCTTTCTTCAAGCCTTCTATCAGCATGCCATGTCAAGTCCTTGGCTAACTCTTTACTACTGTACATGGGCTTAAATCGTGGTATTATGGGCAAATACCACATTGTTTTGACAGAAGCAGATCCATTCTTCTTGTACCACGAGGCGCCACATTTCGGACTGGCCTTCAATGATGCATAGTCAGTTCTAAACATTATGCAATCATTGAGACAGGCATGTATCCTCTCATATCCATTGCCAATTGAGGTTAAAATCTGTTTAGCCTCATAAGTACGATTAGGTAACACATTATCCTTTGGTAGCATGCTTATTAATAGACCAAGTAAGTCTGTGAAATTCTTATCACTCCACCCATTGTTGGCTTTTAACTTGTATAGGTTTAGGACTGCTTTCAACCTTGTGAATTTACTACCACTATACAGTGGTGTCTTTGAATCACTCGTCAAATTGTCAAACATTTTAGGACAATTTCGCAAATCCTCCTCAATCACATTTGTCATCTCCTCCAAACTATCAGGCTAATAATCATTCATGTTGAAATCCTGTGATGGATATGATGTACCACCCAAATCATCTGACGTGACACTGCTTTCACCTTGTCTTGTCCAACGTGTGTAGCTTTTATCAATTCCATTACACACCAAATGATCTTCCAACTCACGTGGACAAATTCTCTTTCCAAAACAACAACGTAAACACGGGCAAGTGATCCTAGTTCGATCTGGTGCATGCTCAACCGCAAACTTGATGAACTCTTTCACCCCTTTCTCATACTGCTCCGACATACGATCCGCTAAAATCCAACTTCGATCCATCTTGATTCTGAATTAATTTAATTAAATAATTTTAACATCAGTTGATAGTTGAATTAATTAAATAATTTTAATTTTAATGTATTTTCCATTATTCTAGAAAACATTTGGCAGAGTAACGACATAAAAATTTCTACCAAGTTCTCGACTTAATTTTCCCCCGGGTGGGTTGCAACCAACATAATTCGGATCTTACAATCCGCTAAAATCCAACTTCGATTCATCTTGATTCTTAGTAAAATTAAATAATTATAACATCAGTTGAGTTGAATTAAATAAATTATTTTTATTTTTATTTATTTAGCATTATTTTAGAAAAAATTCGACAGATTAACGACACAAAATTTCTACCAAGTTCTCGACTTAATCTTCCCCCAAACTTGCAACCAACAAAATTTGTATCTTTCAACCACAACAAACCCAACATTCTAATCTTTCACCCACAACAAGCACAAAATGTCAATCTCACTACACGAAAATATTGATCACCGGTTGTATCACATAAAGCATCATATTTCTAGCACTACAAATATTAATCAACAGTTGGATCACATAAATCACATAAAACGACAAATAAAGCATCATGTTATAAATATTGATCACCAGTTGGATCACATAAAGCATTATATCCAACAACTACAACTATTGATCACCAGTTGGATCACATAAATCACATAAAACTACAAATAAAGCATCATATTTCCAGCAACGTACTAAGTATAAATATTTTCACAAAAATAGGCAAATCTCAAGAATTACTTATACTATAAATTTTCTCATATTTATCTAAAAAAGTTATCCCAAATCTGCACAAGTACAGACACATAGCACACACCCGTTACATTTCCCATTTATAGCACAAATCCGAGACACATAGCACAAACTCTATATATGTGTGTGTACGATGTGGCATGGCATGATGCACATATAAATATATTGATTGGGTGTACGTATGATATACGTTTGATGTATGTATGTGGGATTGTGCGTATTAAGGTAAACACATGCATATAAATACGTAATCTAAAGTATGTAGACTAATAAGTAACATAAAATGTGTAAAACTACATGACATAAAGTATACATTTATGCAACAATATAATATTATCTTATGTTTTACACATTATTAATTAGTATAATGAATTTGATAATAATTAATTAGTTATATATATATATATAATTAGTTATAATATATATATATATTTATATATAACAAACTTACACAAATTATGGTGGTGGAGGCGGCGGCGGGGGGTGAAGGCGGTTGCGAGATGGCGCGGCAGTGCTATATATATAGTGAGAGAGTTATATATATATAAAGAATATATAAATATATATATATACATATATATAGACACAGAGAGAGAGAGAGAGAGAGAGAACCGACTGCGAGTGGCGGACCGGCGACTAAGTGTGGCGGTGGTGGTGAGTGAGAGAGAGAGAGATCGAGTAGAGAGAGGAGGCTGTGGAACCGAGTGGTGGTGGTGGTGGTGGTGTGTTGTTGGTGGTAGTGGTGGTGAGAGAGAGAGAGAGAGAGAGCATAGAGAGAGAGAGAGTGTGAGTGAAATAGAGAGTGTAAATTGGGGGGGAGGGGCGCCGGCCCTAGATAAAACAAGGCTGATTTTTCGTTTTTTTTTTTTTTTTTTTTTGTAAAACAGTGGTTCGGCCGAACCGCTGTAATAAGTGCGGATATTTTTTTATTTTTTATTTTTTTTTACAACGATTCGAGGCAAACCACTGTAATAGGTCGAAACCGAAGTAACCTATTACAGTGGTTCCAAAGAAACAGCTGTAAAAAGTGCCTCCGTTCAGCGGTTTAACCAAAACCGCTGTAATAGGTGCGCTGTAATAGTGTGTTTTTGTAGTAGTGAAAGTATTTAGGTTGTAAGTGAGTATGAGACGAGAATACCAATGCAAATTCTTCAACAATTGTATGTTTCTCAAGTTGGTAATTCATTTGAGACTTTGAAAGTATCCTTCCCGGGCTTAAGATTTTGTAGTCTGCCCATCCTTCAGTTTTGATATCCGGCGAGTTCAACTTAGATCCCTCTAATGCTTTATGTAGAGCCATCTCTTCATCTTTCTTCCTACCTAACTTCTTAGGAGTTTTTACATCCAAGAAATGATGCTTGCTCCTTCTTTGAGTGAGAATATCTGATGAATTCTGGGCCACTACTTGTAACATATTAAGTGGTAATGCCTTTGATTCAAAGGATACACGTAGAATGTGGAAATTGCTCCATCTAAGCCATTTCTTTTCCGAACTGCCTAAGCTGCCTGTGAGCATCCCGAAAATAGCAGATTGTAGTTGTGGCAGCTTAAGACTATTGATTGCTAATTCCCATGGGGGTGGTTCAGGTGGTGGAAAAGGTGTTTGTGGCTGCTTGTTCACTAGAAGGAACATACTTAGCTGCATATTGTTACAGTCAACCATAGGAAACTCTTCAATTGTTTTATCTAGCTCCAAGAATTGGATAATGGCAAAATCCTTCTCGTCCTCCTTTTTCTGGTGCAGTACATCAAATAAATTTAATGCTTGACATTCTATGACATTTTCTACCGAATGCAATTCAATGAACCTTTCAACCACATCACAAAAAGAAAAGGACCCCGATTCCTCTAACTTAACATCGATTGCCTCTATACATAACTCTTCATGAAATTCATCAAACACAGGGAACACTTGAATTTTTGTTTCATTATCCTCATAGTCCCTCTTGGACGTTTCATCAAACACTATTGGTGTCTCTTCTTGATTTAGTTCTTCTTTGCAAAGCAACACATTACACTTGTGAATTTCATTTACCTCATCAGGGGTACACTTTCATATCATATCAAATACTCCAAAATAAAGGCTATGTTTGGTTATGTTTTGGGATGACATTTTGGTGAGAATTATTGGTGGGAAATTTATGGGGACACGTGTGTGTTTGATGAGATTGTGTTTGATTTTATTTTGGGAGCTGATTTTTGGGTGAGTTTTTTTTTGTGAGATAATATTTGGTTTTGTTTCTAGAGGAAACCAAAGTTACTGTAGCAATCAGATCATGAAACTTTTGTCCGTTAAAGAGAAGAAAGAAGAGAGAGCACATAGAGAGGAGTGTAGGGACAAAATAGGTGTAGAAAGATGGAAAATAATTATTTTGTTTATAATTCCGTGGAAGGTTGAAAATGCTCTATGCAATCTACTTACAGGTTGTTTTCATTTGTCTACTTACCTCCAGATATATATATTGTTTCCCGAGGAGCCGAAAGTTGGTGTGAAGACAATGAGGACTTATACCAATCGAATGAAAGAAGATGATGTTCATCGGGCAATCTTAGTTGTGCAGCAGAATTTAACTCCGTTTGCTCGGACCTGCATAAGTGAAATATTTACAAAGTTTCACTTGAAAGTTTTTCAGATAATTGTCGAGTTTTAATTTCGTTGCATGCAGGACAAACATATTTTTGCTATATTTTCGTTTAGGCTATGTTTGGTTCTTGGATATTAGTGGAGAAAACATTAAGGAAAATATTTGCTCATTTCACATGACAGGACACTGTGCTTTATTGTTTGATATTTTACCTTTGCCCTTTCATTCTCCTTGCCAAAATCCATAGCATTAGGGAATTCAAAAAATTGGTTTTGCAGAATAGTTTATGCTGCTATAAGCAAGAGAGAAACCTATGTTGATACTAATGTTTATTTTCCATAAAAACACAGGAAGCTGAGTTGTTAATCAACATAAAAGAGCATGTTCTTGTTCCCAAGCATCAGGTGCTTACAGCTGACGAGAAGAAGACTTTGCTGCAAAGATACGCCCCATTTTTATTTTTTTTCTTGCCTGACAAAACGACGCCGTATCTCTCTCTTTCTTTCGTAGTAAACGCCGCCTTGCACACTTTTCTTCCTTTCGTAGTAAACGCCGCCTTGCACACTTTTCTTCCTTTCTCAAGAACTTCATCCCGCCACCGTACGCCGCCTTACACCTTAACAGTAGGAATTCACTCATAAGGGCTCGCAAATGCTACGAATCGTACGAAAAGGTACCCTCCTACTGCTGTATATTGTTGCTTTCAGGCTCTGTTTATTTGCTTAGATTGGGCTTTCAGGGTGACTTGAATCTTCGTTTTTGTTTGATTTATGGTTTGTTGTTTCGTTTTGAGTTAGAAGAAAAATAGGTGTAAACACACGCGCATCCACCACATACTTGATTTCGGGTTTATTATTTGGTTTGGGTTCAGATGGGTTTACTGAAAATTGTGGACAGCCTAGAGACAAGATCTAATCAATCACCAACCTTACCAAATATAGACCTACGGAGATCAGACCCGAGATTCTATATATTTACCATTTATACCTTATTAAATATATCCCAAAATAGAGGGGTCATGATTTATTCTTATTACTTTATATATTTTAAGCATAGTTGACTTACCATTCTAACCTACCCATCAATTACTTGTATAAATAACCCCTATGAGGATGAGTAAACCAAGCTACCATTTACACCCGTGGACGTAGGTCTTAATTAGACCAAACCACGTAAATCTCTTGTTATTTACATTATCGCTCTTATATTATATTATATGTTAAATCTCACCATAATACTCATATTATCCCATATATTAATATTAATATTATTGATGTGAAACCCACACACATCAATGGGCGCCGTCTGTGGGAATATTGAGCGAGTCGAGAGTTATTTTCATCATTCAAGTAAGTTGTGTGTAACATGTTTTGATGGCGGAACAAGGTGTTAGCGGATTGATTAACCAAGTCTGTGAAAAGATTTTTCAAGAAAAACACACCTATTTTTTCTAAGCAGTATAACTCCTTGTGCAATAGGTTTATACTTTCAATTTTCATGTGTCTCATAGTGATGGATGATTTCGGGTGCATTGAGGATGAAGCAATTAATATTTCAAGAAATATAATTATAATAGCTTCGAAAAATAGGTGTCCTTGGTACTGGAGATTTTCTTTTAATTCATCCAGTTGGCTAAGCCACCCACAAGATCCAATTGCTTGAAATGGTAGAACAACAAAAGTGATTTAAGAAAATATATAGTTTATCTTTGCTTCTTCTTTAATTGATTATATCATGCAGGCATTTAGAAGTTGTTATCTTAATAAATTTATAAGGGGATCATGGGTAGATAATAAATCTGACGAATGGCAAATTTATGATACACCGCATTTTATTTCCATTATCTTGATAATGAAAAATAGTAAAGGGGACATTTGAGAATATAATGTTGAACATCTTGAGTTTGGTGTCGTTTTATCTTGTTCAATTGTTGTCTAATTCGGTACATCTTGTTAACAAGTCATTAGAGGATATTTTTTGGTATTAATTATTTGAATGTGCTTATTTTGCATTTGGAGGAAATTTTTAATTGTCACTCGTATTCGGATACTCTAACAAATATGGTAAATAGGTATCTGATATAAAGTATTTAGTTAAGTTGTTGAGATATTATCATACCTTCCATTCTTTAGTCATTTTATGAGACTAATTCTCGAACAGGCATAGTTATGATAGGCATAGTTATGACAAATTGGGTTCCCTTATCCTATAATGTTATGTGATTTTCTTTGGAGTAATACATAAAGTAAATTGTGAGGTATAATAGATAATGTCCATGCTTATGATATTTCCTTTTTTTATGTTGTTGCGTGGAGTAGGGAAGTTAAGACACATATGGAATAAGATCATGCTCTTGTATTATATTATTTTTTGTCGAATAAATCAAGCTACTTACCATATTTATAAAATCCTCAATTATCTTACGACGTTGAAATGGAAGGTTACAAATCAAAAGGAAGAATCCTTAAGTTTCACTTATATTTTCATTCTTCAAAGAGCATAAATCGGGAATACATGTTTTGTTTTAATCCTTTTATAAAATCATTTTTATAGATTGGCGATGAATCAAGGCGTTGGGGAGCTACCTGTGCAGGTATGGAAAATCCAGGTGTGGCGAGCCAGGTAAGCAAGTGTGACCGGAGCATACCTGAGGCAAAAGTGGTAATAGATGAAGCAGCTAAGGCTGCTCAGCAAAAGAGGGAAAAAGACAGTAATAGCTGGAGCAGCTAAAGCTGCTCAGCAAATGTGGGAAAAATCGGTAATAGCTGAAGCAGCTAGGCTGCTCAGCAAAGCAGGGAAAAAGACGGTAATAGCTGAAGCAGCTAAGGCTGCTCAACAAATGTGGGAAAAATTCGTAATAGCTGAAGTAGTTAAGGCTGGTCAGCAAAGGAGGGAAAAAGACCGTAATAGCTGAAGTAACTAAGGTTGCTCAGCAAAGGCGGGAAATAACGACAGTAAATAAAGCGGTTTAAGTTGCTCAGCAAAGGTGGTAATAGCTGAGGCAGCTCATGCTACTCAGCAAAGGAGGGATTAGCTGAAGCAGCTAAGTCTGCTCAGCAAAGTCGGTAATAGCTAAAGCAACTAAAGTTGCTCAGCAAAGTTGGTAATAGCTGAAGCAGCTACAGCTGCTCAGACGGTAATAGCTGGAGCAGCTAAAGCTGCCCAGCAAAGGTGGGAAAAGAGGGTAATAGTTGGAGCAGCTAAGGTTTCCCAGCAAAGGTGAGAAAAGACAGTAATAGCTGGAGTAGCTAAGGCTGCCTAGCAAAAGAGGGAAAACGACAGTAATAGTTGGAGCAGCTAAGGCTGCCCAGCAAAGGTAGGAAAAGACAGTAATAGTTGGAGCAGCTAAGGCTGCCCAGCAAAGGTGGAAAAAGACGGTTATAGCTGAAGCAACTTAGTCTGCTTAGCAAAATCGGTAATAGCTGAAGCAACTAAGGTTGCTCAGCGAAGATGGTAATAACTGAAGCAGCTACGACTGCTCAGACGGTTATAACTGAAGCGACTAAGGCTGCTCAGCAAATGCAGGAAAAGGTGATGATAGCTAAAGCAAGTAAGGCTGCTCAGTAGAGAAAGGAATCCAGGTTAGATCTTTGCTTGACCAGAAGGAAACTTAAAAAGTTCCATAACAAAAATCATCCTTGGACACCATTCAGGTATCATAAGCATGGCATTGCATGCGCACCATAGGCATAGTCAAGCATCATCTATGCATCATGTGCATAGCTACTTATTTGCATCAATAGTAACATAGGCATGGTCAAGCATCATTCATGCATCATGTGCATAACTACTTATCCAATTCAATTTAGTAACATAGGCGTGGTCAAGCATCATCCATGCATCATGTGCATAGCTATTTATCTACACCATAACCTAAGTTGTAATATTGTTCAATTATGGATTAAAGAGTTATACTAATGGAGAAGGTAAAAAACTTTTGCAAGGTTTTTCCTGGACTCTCAATTTTCATTAACATTTGTCTTTTCAGAAAATTAAATAGGTACTAGCTGGCAGAGCATACAAGCTGGGGGATAGTCAGGGAAAAGTACTCCCTCACCTGTGGAGCATACAAACTTTTGAAAAAGTTCTATATTTAATTATTCGTGATATGCTTTATTTTGCGATTCAATGGACTCACCAAAATTCTAATCTTTTTGTGCGTAGTGATGATTTTTGTTTTCAGGTAATACCTAAGATTATAGTACCTTCTTTGCAAAGTCAGATGTGGAGCTTCAAAGTTCTAGTAAGAATTTATTTTATGAAATATTTAAGACTGTATATACGTATGTATAAATTGATTATTGAAATGTGGAGTAAGGGTAGTTGGTGGAAGGGAGGTAGTCGGAGGACTAGGAATGTACCACCTGGGTAGGTAGCCGGGATCCGTGACTCCAGGCGTAAAATCGGTGGCGGACCCGAAGGCCCTATACCAAGAGGAAATAAGGAGGGACTGGGTGAAGAATCACCTTCGGGGTGGTTCCAGGACCTGTCCTAGGAAGACCGGGGTTTGGAGCGACAAGGAGAAAAGGGTAGCCATAAGGTTGGAGAAGAAATAAGAAGGGCAGGTACGGAGAAATGTGAGAAATAAGGCAGGATACCTGCGGTAAGGGCTGGCCACCTGAGCTCGTTCAGGAAATTTGTGTACAGAGGGGAGGAAAAGGTGTAATAAGGCAGGTGGCAAATGCAAGTCTCCATGATTGTATAGGTGCGGTGCAAGTCCCCACGATTGTACGCACTTGATGACTGGTGTTCGATCCCGTGTCCAAGTCTCCACGATTGCAAATGCAAGTCTCCACGATTGCATAAGAGGAAGTAAGGGTGTTTGATCCCGATGCAAGTCCCCACGATTGCATAAGACAAAGTAAGGGTGTTTGATCCCGATGCAAGTCTCCACGATTGCATAATGACAGTGCAAGTCCACATGATTGTACGTGTCAAGAAATTACTAAGAATTGACGGCTTTCTTGAAGCAAGTCCCCACGATTGCGGAAATTGTACTATCTGACCCAGCTGCAGCTATAGCTCAGTGTAGGTCTGGTGGTATTACCTGAAAACTGATTAATTTGTTTGATTTTTATGAGGCATATTGGATGTTGGATCCCACAGGAAATGTTAAGGAAATGTTGGAAATTCCAGGATAGAGGTATGGTCATGATATTTTGTGACTATTTTATGAACACAATATTTTATAGCAATTTCATTCACTGTTTATCCTACTAAATTTATCTTGCGATGAAGTAACAAGGTTAACCTACTCCTCTGAGGCGGGAGAGAAAGTTTGGTTCTATTTTTTATTTTGTGAAATGAGGCAGGTAAGACGTAGGCAAAGCTGAGCAATACGACCTGCAAACCGGAGGAACTGTGGATGTCCCTGCCTAAGACCTAGGCAGGTGAAGAGAAGGAGAAAGAAGGAGTGAGAAGTACACACGCTTGTTCAAAAGCACAATTCGTAAAGAAAGGAAAATTACTTTGCAAGCTTTGTCTCGGCAAAGAGAGAAATAGCATTAGCCAAATCGCAGAGGGTAGCCTCAGCAACAGGCTACCCAGGTGAAGCAACAACCTTTTGGTCTACTACAGCGAGGGCGACCGGACCTACATAGGAAAGATTCTTTGGCATAGCTAGAGAGGTCATGTCTGTGATCATAACGATAGAAGATTCTTCGCGATGTCGGCACTCAAAGAAAGAAATTTCTCCGCAACATACATCAAATTAATCATGGACCAACGAAAGAAGGGTCATGGACGCGACTATCCGACCTGCGGAGGTCTGCAAGTCTGCGGGGTTCGGAGAAAGCACGTATAGACCTAATGTACCTGTTCCTGGACATCCAAAGCTGGAGAAGATGTTGCCAGAGGTGGTCATAAGATCACTTCAATTAAATGACATAACTGGAGTTGCACGACCTGGACAAGCTGGAGAAGTAACTATAGGTTGCGCCATTCGTGGTTGCGGACCTGCAGGACGACCAACATGAAGAAAAGGGAGGATTCACCTCTAGTAAGTGGATTCGACACTACGACGACAGGTGGGCCATCGCCACGACTAATCAAACATACCATTTGAAGTCTCCTGGAAGAATGGAGTATGAAACACTCAAAGAAGAAGTGGAGTACAGAAAAAGTCAATCAAGTTGTTATGAATTCTCGAATCTATCTGGAGAGGAAGATTTGTCTTAGCTTTGTAGCTCAAGCAGCTATGCAGCTGAGGCAGCTTGGCAATCTCGTCAGCTTGGCCCACAACACTTGTTTCTTTTCAACTCTTACAGCTTGACTACGTCAAACTTTAGAGTTGGGGGGACTTATTGATGTGAGTAGAAATCCCTCTTTAGGCCAAGCTGGGTAGTCCAATACTTTATAGGCCCAAGCCCAATGGTTTTATGGACTTGGATCATCCTAGAAGATATTATATTCGGACATAGTTAGCTGGAGGGCCCGACGACCAGACCTGCACAGGTAGGCAACGCTAATTATGGACAGCCTGGAGACAAGATCTAATCAATCACCAACCTTGCCAAATATAGACCTGCGGAGATCAGGCCCGATATTCTATATATTTACCATTTATACCTTATTAAATATATCCCAAAATAGAGGGATCATGATTTATTCTTATTACCTTATGTATTTTAGGCATAGTTGACTTACCATTCTGGCCTACCCATCAATTACTTGTATAAATAACCCCTATGAGGATGAGTAAACCAAGCTACCATTTACACCCGTGGACGTAGGTCTTCATTAGACCAAACCACGTAAATCTCTTGTTATTTACATTATCGCTCTTATATTATATTATATGTTAAATCTCACTATAATACTCATATTATCTCATATATTAATATAAATATTATTGATGTGAAACCCACACACATCAGTATGCAATGATTGCAAGACTGTTATGTGGTTAGAAGATGGATATAACATCCTCATGCTATGCTGGACAAGACTTTGCTTTCATTTCAGGAAAACATGTTATATGATCATTTTCTGTTACTAGTTTGCAGGGCATAAGTTATAACTCATTTGAAAGTACAATTTTCATAGTATTTAAGAGATTGTTGAAAACTAATGTTATGTACACAGACTAAGTTTCTATCTACTAGGATGAAAAATTTCCGTTGTGGTGAATGGGCTTGGGAACTCATACAGCTTGTTATCTGATTGAATTTTTCTGATTATGAAATGAATATGTTGTCTTTGTAGAAGAAAATCTATTATCTCATTTCTAAATCCAATATACCCTGAACTAGAGTGATTTATTTCCTAATTTGAAAGCTAAATTATTAGGACCATTACCCTCAAGAAGAAATCATGAAACTGGTAGGATTTTAGCATTAATCAACAAGTTGATCAGCATTTGATTGAGGATTGTTGATTTTCAACATAAACTTAAAGAAGACGAGCCCCTAGAATGCATACTTAGCATTTTATTTTGATATGGTTATGCATTGATAGCAACATCAATTTCTTACGCTACTTTATCTCTATAATTTGCACTCTATTGTTGTTTCAAACAGTTATTCAACTTTTAATATGGAGGATTCTAAGGTTCATTTTGTAGCTCCGAGGTTTGTCATTTCTTTTAATTTATCCATATTCCCCTCGATGCTTCGCATTCATATGACAAGATTACATCTTTCGGACCATACAGATTATCGTGGAATTCAGTTCCAGTTATAATTTGACTTTTGCTTTACGCCTATCTCAGGTTTGTTTACCTTATGTTTCCCGAATTTTTAGAAAATTCACCTTGCCTTTTTTTTGAATCAAATTTAATTAGTCAATTTATTTTCTTGTAGGTTTTTCTGTATATAGTTTTTGGTATTGAGCAATTTCTGTTTTTTCGGGTTTTATGGTATTCAATCATTTTTGTCTGTGTCCACTTTATGTAGTTTACTTTCTTCAGTGTAATTTACCTCTTAATTTTAATTCTTATATCCTTTCTCAACCAGGTCATCAAATTTTGTAGCTTTGTCAATAAAGACGAGATATTGCTACCAATTCTTGAGCATTATATTAGCTACAACTTTTTGGTCTAATGCACTGTACGTGTAGTAGTTTTTTAGAATGTATTCATACCGGCCTCATTATACAATCTTTGTAAACTTTTGAATTCCTGTAGTATCATGTACTACATTATTCTGTAATGGGTTATGATCTTGTTGCCTTTGTCACATGTATTTTGAGACATTTCTTAAACCTTTCGACCCGACTTAATAATTCTATTGCTGAAATCTTATGTCTGGAAAATTCTTTAGCCGTTTTTATGCTAGACTGATGCTACTATAGGAAAAACACGATACAGAGAGCATGATTTCCAAGATAGAAGTCTTGATCTTTTGATGATTCTTTTGATTTTGGCTACATTTAATTATTTTTGTTTTCATTACAAAATGCCAAACGTTAATTAAAAATAATTATAAAATAATTTATACCGGGCACTGTCACTGTGCATTGCGCGATGGCCACTGACTAGTAAATATATATATATAGATAGATAGATAGATAGATAAGTTCTCTTGTCTTGGATGTCAACTTTATGTAGGTCACAAATCAGTTGTATAAAGCCGCCAAAATAAAGGTGAAAAACATGTCTATCTGTCTAGTCCACAATCTTTGAAGTCAATATGAAGAGCGCCTTTTAAATTCAATTTAGTTCACGACGTTTTATTCTTACCAAAAAAAGGTTCACCACTTTTTACTTCTATTAAATTATATATATAGAAAAAATTGCAACATTCATACACTATGTTGGCGTGTACATTTTTTTAGTACACAAAATTGGCCCACTGACAATTTGGGTACACTAACTTGAAAAAATCGGCAATTTTGGTACAAATTATTCGGAAAACTTGAACTTGGCAGGAAAATTTGGGGATTTTGACTGAAATTTAGGGATTTTGACTAAAATTTGGGGATTTTGACTGATTTTGATTTAAATTAGCGGGATTTTGACTTAATTTGGAATTTTTTATTTTAAATATAAACTAAAAAACTTATTATTTCATAAAAAAAAAAAAAACCACCCCACCCCCTGCATCACCATATTTGTGTGTATATATGTATATATATATGTGTATATATATACTTAAAAGAAAAATACTTATATATGAGTGTGTGTATATATATGTGTGTGTGTGTGTAATTGTGTGTGTGACTGTGTGTGTGTAATTGTGTGTGTGACTGTGTGTGTTTTTGTGTGTGTATATATATATGTGTGTGTGTGTGTGTGGACTGTGTGTGTGAGGGGAGGGTGGGGAGGGGTGGGGTGGATAACACTATTCCCCACCCTCACTTTTCTTTTTTGCTTTTTTCTTTTTCTTTTTCCTTTTCTTTTCTATTTAATTTATTAAATAATATATTAAATAAGTCATTTATTTTAAAAATTAAGTTTATTAAAAAAGTTACTCCAAATCAGTCAAAATCCCAAATTTCAGTCAACATCCATAAACTTTAGTCAAAATTTCCAATATCAGTCAAAATCTTCAAATTTTACGGCCAAATTCAAATTTTCCGGCCAATTTGTACCAAAATTGCTAATGTTTTCAAGTTAGTGTACCAAATTGTCAGTAGACCAACTTAGTATACTAAAAAAATGTATACGCCAACATAGTGTATGAATGTTGCAATTTTTCCTATATATATATATATATATATTGATCTAACTCGCTCGCTACTATGGATATACAAGGCTAAAGTTAGAGAGAATATTTTTGAGATTTCAACCCTCAATAAATGAAATGATGGCCTATTATAGCACATAGGATAATTGGACCCATAGGATAATCATTTGTGGCACTCATCGAACGGCAGTAGGTATAGGTTGTAGGGTCGGGTCATGAAAACGACACGACCCATTACTATTACTCGGCACAAATATTCAGTTATTTAGTGTGGGCCTATACTAGGCCTTAGACCACTATATTATTGTTATGGGCCTAAATACCATATTTTGGTATATCATATATGTGTGCGCACATAAACACTGGTTCAAATTTAATTCAATCCAATCATATTTCAAACCATATATAGGTAAAAATATCAAAATACTATGATAAAATCACACTTTTGGTCTAACTGGATACATGGCAAGGTTATGAAACCCAGCCCGGACCGGCCGGTCGAACCGAAAAAAACCGGAACCGGTCACTAAGCCGGTCCGGTTTTGCCAAAAAAATGTTCAAAGCCCAAAACCGGTCAAACCCGTTCAAACCGGCGGTTCAACCGGTGAACCGGTAAAACCGGTCATAAAACTATTGAACCGGCCGGGTTTGAAAATAAGTGAAATCCAAGTGTATTTTTTGCCCAAATTCACAAATCAGATTCACCAGTCTTCACGCACAAAGCGGAACGCATCATATCCCTGTTTCTTCACAAATCAAAACAAAGAAAGTATGTCTTTCTCCTCTGCTTATGCTTTCTTCTTCTCTAATTTTTTTTCTCTTTCTCGTTTATCCCTGCAGTAGCAACAGTCAGCAACTTTGCTTCACCTCATTAGTTTTCTCTTCCAATTAAGTTGGTGTAGAATATAGTGAAAGATGGCAGATTAATGCAAGAGGTTGATGGAGATGAAAAATCAAATAGAAGATTAGAAAGGAAAAGAAAGAAAAATTAAGAAGTGAAAGATGAAGAAGAAGAATACTTGTGGCTGCGCTGTGTGTGAACTTTGAAGAGGAAAAGTAAGGTTTGTACTAGGAAAGTTTCTCTCTATTATATTTATATGTTTCTTTTTTTTTTTTTTTTGTAATTTTATTTTGCAGACCCCTTAGAAATTAGAAAGTCATTTTAGTTTTCTATTTAAATTGGCCTCTTAATTTGATCTTCTATTATTATTATTATATATAAATGTTTGTGTGTATATATATATATATTTATATATATGCATATATATAAATTTTTAATATTACTTGTATAATAAATATTATTTATTGCATAATTATGACGTCACCGGTTCGACCGCGGTTCATCCGACGGTTGAACCGGTGACCCGTGACCCGATCACTTTTTCGATTCACTGTCCGATCCGATTTTCAGAACACTGATACATGGTTGAGCACATTTAGTCTTGAAACTTATGAACTCCACAAATTTAGCCTCACAGCTATAAATTATGCCAAATTCTGTCCACATAATCACTTTTTAACTTTTTATGAGTAGTGACACGATAAGAAAATACGCTTTTTGCTACAAAAGTTTTTGACTGCACAAAGTATAATGTGGTAAAAAGATTATAAATGCTATGATCTTTTACTTGTTATACCATGACTACTTGTACTTTCGATCATGTCCTGTTTTATCCTTAAATTAGCATTGTTATATTAAATTTTGTCTAAAAGATTAGAAAAGGGTGGTTAGTGGTTAGTGGTTACCAACGCATAAGTTATTATATTGTTCCATTTTTTTCATTGGATCCAATTCACAAACTTGATGCAGCTAGCATGTCCAATCAAATTACACTTAAAATTTTCTAATTATTTTGCATTATTTTATCTAAACTTGTTTATTTAATTACATTTTTCTTTTGGGCAGAATAATTGGAATTCAAACATTTTGTAGAAAAGAAGCACTTGAAATATTTTTTAGAAGAGAAGCAACAACTACAAATTGACTAATTGCAAGTGGAGATTTAAATAATGCAATTGACTGATTAAGATTTGAGAGTAGAGCTTTATATAATACAAAATAGAATTTACTCATTATAAAATCACGTACTAGTTAAATTTATACTAGACAATAGAATTAGTCCTTTAGAAAACTTGAAGGAGCTTTAAATAAAATGCTACTTTCCCAAAATCAACGTTGATGTGTAATTAGGAATATCCAAAAAAATTGAGCCAGCTCTTTTTAATGAACTCTGACAAAACAATTAGTACTAGGTTTCCATAAGAAAAATTCATGTTTCCATAAATTCGTGTGAATTGAGTAGCTAGGTTCATCATTTTATTAAATGTAATTAATTATATAAATATATAAAAATTAGGGCAAAATACAAAATGCCCCCTCGAACAACACCTGTTGTCACATATACCCCTTACACTTTAAAGGGTACCAAAATGGTCCCTCATAAAAATGTATAATTTATTAAAATTCTCTCATCCAAACACAATCTTACAATATTTAAGCACTATATTGACTTACCCGATGATTCCTTTTTTTGTTGATAAATTTGTCAAATTTTAGACATCAAAATTAACAATATATTTATATTTAAATCTTGTAATGTGTTAATTAACAAATTATGGAGAATTATTATTATTATTATTATCAAATCTTATTTAATTAAATCTTATCAACTAATAAATTATTTATTCTTGTTATTTATAAATTTGTAACTTATTAGCAAAATCTTAAATATAGATTAATAAAATTAATAAACGATCAATTAACAAATTGTAAATTTAAACTTGTAAGATTTGTATTTTCCAATTGAATCATACTCAATTAGTCAATTATAGGTTATTTACTTTTATCAATTAAGACATCCTATTTAAATCTTGAATGAAGTTTATAAGATTTGTAATTTTTTACAAATCTTATAAGTTCAATAATAAAAAAAAGAATAATCAAGTAAGTTCATTTGGTGCTTTAATATTATAAGGTTGCGTTTGGATGAAGCATTTGGCATAACCCATGATTTTTATGAGAGATTATTTTGGTACCTTTTAAAATTTAGGGAAGTTTATGCGATAATAGGAGTAGTTTAGGGGAGATTTTGTATTTAGCCAAAAAAATCATAGGACTGTTCTTATTTTTATTAGAATTGAAGGTTTTCTTGGTCTCATTCCTAAACTTAGAAGTTTATATTGTTGGGTAAGGTCGGTTTTAGGGGAAAAAAGGAAAAAATCAGATCCAATATAGGACTCTCTAATTTAATTCGTTTCTTGTAAATTATCGTTGAAAGTCGAAAATCACCAATAGAGATTCAAAGTTGACTTCTTCTTAACCCAACAAGTTGCTACATAATCATCAAAATCAATTAATTAAAATGAGCAACCAAATAAAAAATTCCAAAGAATTTTCATGAAACGAAGACCGCATAGTGGGATTCAACACGCTACCTAGGCGGCGAGTGCAAAAACCTACACCACAATTTTTTTTTAGCTTTGTTTGTTTATGATTTCAAATTATATTTTCAATACTTTCGGTTACAAAATTATAAAAATCCACGTGACATTATTTTAAATCAAATACAAAAAAATTTTAAATTCACTTTCTCATTAATCAATCCCTACATTCATCATTTCACGTGATCATAAACCAATAATCATTTAATTTATAATACTTTTCACTTTCTCTTTTATATTTTTCAGTTATTTAATTCATCATACATTAACTAATTTTTATTAATTTGACAGATTTTACAAATTTCAACCATATTCTAAGAATATATACACAAAATAGATCAACACATCACATCAAATTCACATAAATTCCCGTAATATGTCTTTCCCGAAAAAATTTCAAAATTTTAATTCAAAAACATTAACAAACAAAGCCTTTGCGATAGGTGGTTTCTACAGGGTGGGTAGTGATTAAAAACTACCCACTCCACCTATTTCTGTAGTATATGGGTGCACCAGGAGCAATCTGCACCATAGAATTTCCCGGTGGCTTGGCCTCTTATCTTATTTGTAGATATTTTAAAAATACATTTCTTTATTGTAATCAATATAATAAAATACAACGTCGTTAAAGAACCTAGGACCCTCCTTGTTTATTACAGCTATCTCTCTCCCTCTCGTGTTATATAGCACATATATATATATATATACAAATTATATAGCCAGTGTGTTTTTGCTCAAAGATTAATGGATTCTCCTCCTATAGATATTCCAAGATGGAGCCCTAGCCCTAATAAAACATCCAAGCTTATCAAAGAGCCCATGCAAAATACATATGATCATCTTGATTACTCAAATAGCTTTGCTTCTTCAGATACTGAAACACCCAAAACTTCTAAAGTTATCCGTTTTCCGTTTAGCTCCGGCCACGCGCCGCCGTATGCTGGTTCCATTGAATCATCATCTATAAGGTCAGTGGAATTGGAAAGAGTAAATGTCGAAGAAGATCAAAAGAATATTAACGTTGGCTTGGAACGAAATGGGGTTTACTTGACATGGAAGGATTTGTGGGTGACGGTGCCGGACAAGGCGGCGGGTGGACGGAGGGCGATTTTGGAGGGGATCACCGGCTACGCCGAGCCCCGCGAGGTTTTGGCAACTATGGGACCTTCTGGCTGTGGCAAATCAACTCTTCTTGATACATTGGCAGGCAATATACATCGTAGTAATAATAAGAGAAAATTACTTACTGATCGCCTCACTTAGGGACGGAGGCAGGAATTTGAACGAGGGGGTGACATTATTGTGATATATGTATACATTTTTTTTTGGCAGATAGTTGAAGGAGTTAAAGAGGGGTGCGGGGGCTTGCCCCCCGTGGTACGGTACGATATATCTGTGGAGAAAAATATAATAAGAAACTAGGTTCAATTACAACTTTTGACATATTTTATACTTTTATATCTCTTTCGTTATAACCAGGATTTTGGATTTGGGGGGGACGAACTCAAAATAAAGGGAAAAAATATGATTTTTTTTATTTTGAGGGGGGGCGAAATCCAAATATCAAAAATTTTGAAAGGTAAAAAAATAATTTTTCAAAATTGAGGAGGGCGACCCCCCCCCCCCCTCCCCGGCCTCACTTAATTACGATGAACTCTTGGGGGTGCTTGTGAGAAAATGAATGCAAAGAAGGTAGTACGTAGTAACTAGTAACTAGAATTTTCCAATCACTACCTAAATCCGATTTGGCCGCACCCAATTATATTTCATAAAGAGAGTGTATTACATTTGTCATATAATTGATAAGTTATTTTAAAAAATATAAATGAGTTTGACCGCGTCGGGTCTGGACTAGAATTTTCCCTAGTGACTAGGCTTGATTTGGTTTATTTAATGTACTTTGATATCTAGTTTATACAAGTAATTTTCATAATTAACCTTATGTCGAGTTTTAGTTGAATACTTGAATCACATTAATCCGAGAATTAGGTATAATTCATGTGGGAAATGATCATTAACGTAATAAGTGTAATCTACCAATCTTGTGAATTATATGTTGAGTACAATCAAATTAAACCGATTATGAACTTCAATTTTGGATGATATGAGTTTTTCTAGTCTAATTCTCGATTTAATAAAATAGCTAGACAGGATAGAACGGAACTTTTATATCTTGCTCTTAAATAACTTGTTCATAATGTAAGAGTTAATATACATTACAACAAAAAATAAAGTGAATATAATAAGTGATGATGTTCAGATTATCCCTAGATACATAATGGGTGACATTAATTTTTATTTTGTTACAAAAATATTTTTTAGCAAAAAATTCTTTTTAAATTGTCACGATTGACAATTCGTGACACATTTGATCTACTAAATACGTGTCACTAATTGTCAATAGTGAAAATAATTTCTTTGTCACCAATTAATTAGTATGATTGACAGATTATGTAATTCTCACTATTGAACTTGTGAAAAATCATTTTTCGACAAAATAAAAAACTTTGTCATCAGATATATAGAAGCGACAATTTTTACATTGTCCTATGGTATAACGTCAATAATTTTTTATATTTTATAGTGACAACATTGTATATAATTGTATAACTAATATGTATTATTATAAAATGTATATATGTACTATCATAATTAATTATGCAACATCCTATAATATTACAATAAAGTGTTGGGACATATTAATACCATTGTAATCTCAATATTTCTTTCGTTACAATCTGTTAATGAAATTACTCACGAGTATATAGGATAAAGATAAAAGTGCTTTCTAACAAACACTCCCACTTGGGGGTTAATTACATATTGTACCCTTGTGAAATATGAAATCTGCAAACATTTCCCATGTGTTTGAAAAATAGCATGAAAGGCTCCTATATTTTTCAAAATCCTGCACGAAACCCCCAATCCTGCTTTAAATACACTGCGCGTGAATGCTACCTTCCGCGGATTTGACACTAATTGGGAGTTTTGTACAGAGTTTTGAAAATTATAAGATTATTTCAAGCTATTTTTTTAACACAAAAAAAATATATACAAATTTCATATTTTACAGAAGTATGATATGCAATTATTCCCCCACTTTGAGTCGAAAGGAGGATACATCGTGGGTATCGGGTAGACACGACCCTGCGTTCATTATTTCCTGACATAACATAAATTTATTCATTAATTATTTATGATGATTGGTATGTACTGAACTAATTATTAATGCTATATCATAGTTGTCTGATGAGGATGTGACACGACCCTGCTCATATCACTTTTTATGGGAAAAATTCTAGATCGATCTAATCTATTTATTACTATTGAATGTATATATCTTACTCTTGCATTTAATAATATGTAATGCAGTAGCTCTGTTAGACGCGATTTGCCATAGCATATCTCGTATGGGAAAGATGTGAAACAGGCCTATTTTGAATTATTATATATGTTGGTTTTTCTAGGCTAATTCTACGACATACCGAATTCATGGGTTTGGACGTGTAATTTGTGTCTATATCTTTTGTACAAGTATCTATGAGAACGGCTTACAATACATTCTATTTGTGAGAAAGATAGACACTGTAAACATTGTAATTAATCTAGTATAGATTTTTCCATTTTTCTCCTGATACGTATACTTGTTAGTTTAAATTTAATTCTAAAGTTCTTGAGAGTTTTAAGTAGTTTAATTTATGAAGTCATTAACTATTAACTACTCTATTTAGTTTTCATTCGAAAATCAGTTTATTTTTGGGCGATAAAAAGTTTTTTAATTTAACTCTTCCAGGTATATATGCTTGATGAGGGGATATTGATATCGTACTACACTAGTACAGAAGAGGTCTGTTACAGCGGTTTTTTTTTGCACTATTACAGCGGTTTTAACCGCTGTAATTGGTATATTTACTATTACAGCAGTTAAAAACCGCTGTAAAATGAGCCCTATTACAGCGGTTCAATAACGAACCGCTGTAACAGGTAAATAAAAAATTTTTAATGTAAAATCCGTAACCTGTTACAGCGGTTCAGAAACGAACCGCTGTAACCTGATCTTTTTTTAGTTATAATTTCAGCTAGCTATATCCTTCCCACAAGCTCAAAATTCAACTCATCAACAACACATAAAACAAACCAATTGCTCAACAGAAACAACAAATTCAAATCCAAAATTAATTTCATTCACCAAATAATAATCTCCAATAATTACAAATAATAACGAGTTTACACTAAAACAATATAAACTAATCACTGCTTTTAAATCAAATAAAAATTTACAATAATTTTCAACTTACACCGTCGGCATATCAAAAGC
The DNA here is from genome assembly GCA_019426215.1 of Buddleja alternifolia. Taxonomy (NCBI): domain Eukaryota; kingdom Viridiplantae; phylum Streptophyta; class Magnoliopsida; order Lamiales; family Scrophulariaceae; genus Buddleja; species Buddleja alternifolia. The sequence continues at coordinate 4,903,608 of CM033400.1, read as the reverse complement.
GCATTTAAAAATGTATTGTGCCAATTCAGAACGTGCTTCATCAAGTTGCGCTATAGTGTAAGAGGCGTACTGAGAATCAGCAAAGTACTGCAAGACAAATATTAAAATCCAACAAAAATGTTTAATAACTTAAAAGGGACATTAGAATTTGATTAATATTAATTAGGATTATGCATAACGTCGGTGGGATTATAGATTCTCCGTGTCTAATAATATCTTTCATGAATTTCATGACGAAGAAGCCACAATCTATGTCATTTATTTGAATGGGGCACTTCAAATTAAATTCAAATCAAAATTGTATTAGAACAAATAACTTTTATACGAATAATATCTTGAAACTATAATTAAAATAATATAATTAAACTAACCTGTATACAACTCCATGTACAGGCCTTGTTTTTTGATTTGATCTTTTGGTTGTTGTTATTTGCTCGAAACATCAACACAGCGCTGTTAAAAACATCAAAAATCAAGGAAATATGTCAATATCAAACAAATATATATATGAAATCTAGTTATAATATATATACTTTAAACTTAATATTAAATATAATGGATACATTTAATTGAATGATAAAACTTACTGATTGATCATATCTTTCATATCACGTCGGTTATTTGGATCACCGTGCAAAGAATCCAAATAATAAACGATCTCTTTAATTGGATCAATCACGAGCAACAACCAATGGCCCCTAATCAGCATATTCAAAAGAAAAATTTTAAATTAGTTATGCCTACATAACAAATTTTACAAAATAACAATGTGTCTTTAGTAGCTCACCCGGAGTTGTAAGGTGCAAGAAACAACTTCCCCTCCAGTGCACTAGCTATCATAGTATTTGCTATATATTGCGATTCGTCAACACGTTGCGTGGGAGTAATTCCTGCTCCCGCAGATATAGAATGTGGGCTAAGGAACCCGAATTTTTTTTTTTTTTTGTTCGGGGACCACGTGATTAACCCACAAACACCTACAATTGAGCATAAAATAAATTTGAGTAACAAAAATAAACATAGTTCAAATTAATGCAGTAAAATAATTTAATTAAAAGCTTACTTTTTATTAATTAATATTTAAAAACTTACTTGATGTAAGCAGTAATGATAGAGGCTCCTATCTGTTCTTTATGCAGAAAGTCACCGATCTCCTCCCGCCCAATATATTCTGGAAAGGGGATATTGAAGATTTCCTCGGGTATGTCTATCCGGATAGTGTTATCAGCTGCAATCATCCCAAAGAACCTTTCAAGAACTGCAAGTGAATTAGGGCGTGGAGCAGGAGGGTTGGCCACTAGAGAAGGAGGGTTGGCCACTAGAGGTGTATTTTTGACATGTGAGTGCTTCGTCGTCGCTGATTTACTTTTTCTGAGTGATGATTTGGATTTTCCGAGAGACTATAAGCAAAAGAAAAAAAAATGTGGGCGTTATCAATGAAAGTATATTTATTAATATTAAATAATTGTTATAATTTATTAATGACTAGCTATTAATAATTACGTACTGATGCATCACTGACAATCACAAGACTCTTAGGCCAAGCAACCATGTATCCCACAGCCTCAGATACTGTGAACACTCCTTCATCATCGAGAGGGACTGGTAAGGGTGCAATATCTTCAATTGCAATGTCAATCGACACTTTCACAAGGTGGGAGGCTAATGGACATGTATGCAATGTTCTATCCTTTGGTTGATTGTACATTGTTCCTCTTGCCACCAAACGATAACACAGTGTAGAAAGTGTTAATTGACATTGCACCACATCCTACATATATATATATATATATATATATATATATATAACATTATATTAGAAAATGTTGTATATCATACAGAAATAAAGGATTGAAAGTTACATTATCACTAAACAATATGCTTTTCATTAATTACCTGAGGAAGGTTTTTCACTTCTGGGCAGCTATCTTTCAAAGAAACCGCCTCTTCTGTATGTGGCTGCTGCGACCCAGACGCCCTATGCTGCTCAAACTCGCGTCGCAATTCGAATAGTGATTGAGTGAGCATTTGAACCGTGTCTTGCAAGCTATCAATCACCGTATTTTTTGAAGGCTTTGAATCCGAAAAGTAATCTTTTTGGGATACACCAAAGCCTACACCCCTTACTCGACCCGGATGCTCCTTCTTTTTAAGAGCTATAGCCAGTATATCATTCCGGGTCTTCTCGGGTCCACTGTGGCTACCCTCCTGTGATAAGCTTTCCTGTAATAATACATTTAAAAAATACAAAAATTTGTTATTTTAAAATTATTTTTAAAAAAACATACAATACACTATATAACTAAAATTGCAAATAACTCACCATTGATTCCACTACTCTTTTAACATTGACATTATCAATCTTGTTCTGGCTGTCAGAATGTCCAACCCTCCACACTAGTGCTCGTGTCACCTCTGTGACATCTGACCCAGCATCCTTTCTTTTTTGCTTCTATATAAGAAAATTTGTAAGGAAATAAATTTGATTAGAAAATTTGTAATTAAGGAAATTTGATTAGAAAATTTGTAAGGAAATTTGATTAGAATTAAAACTTGTAACGAACTACGTACCTCAATATGCTCCACTTGAGCATATCCAAGACGTGATGCCCTGTAAGGATATTCAGGTTCCTTTGCTCTTTCCCGATTTTCCTTACGTAGTTGCTGTTCATTATATAATCAAGGCATTAGTCAATGTATATAGTTTCAAATAAATTAAAATGAAACCATAAATTAAAATAATTACCTGAAAAGCTTCACTTTGGCGTACTTCTACAAATTTTGTCCAATCTTCTTGAGATATACGATATTTTTCGGGTGGGCTTGAATTAATGTTCCCATCATCATCCTCTACCCAGATTCTGGTCAAGTAGCTCCTATAGTTTTGAGCTAGCTTCCCAGCCTCGGCTAAGACGAACTTCTATCTACTTTCGTCAATATCAAAGGCCAACTATAAAAAACAAAGAACAAAGTATATAAAAAATGTTAATTTAGAGAAAAAAAACTACATTTACCAATTAAAAACATAATATATAATAACTAACTTACAGCTATTTCATTCCAAATGGCATATTTTATTGCTGCAGAGACGCTGCGCCAAACACTGATAGTAATAGGGACCCTGTCACGAGCTATCACGCCAATGTAACCAACAAAAGTTGATTTATTTGGGTCAACTGGTTGACCATGCTCGTTCCAACCAACTTGTAGCTTTATGCCTTTACTTTTGGCCTTTATTACTTTCTTCATTGCTGTAATACCTCTACGTATCTCACTTTCAACACTTGGGTTTGCAGCACCTCCAGAATCCATCTACAAGATTTCATAAGTGAAAATTCAAATATTTCAACAACAACAAACGCAAACAAATATATATGCATTAATCACATCATTAACCAGTTGGATCATATAAATCACATCAAAAAGTACAAACCCAAATATTGATAAGCTTACATTGGTGGTGGTCGTCGTGGTAGTGGCGGAGGAGAGGGTGACTGTGGTGGTATACGGTATCGACCTACAAAAGCAAAAAAATACAGAAGTTAGTGTAACTCATTCACTAATATAATATTACAAGCGGGTTCAATATAATTTACACTTTAACTGCATACTTAACAAAAGAGTTCAAATAAGTTACTCATATAATTATCAAAATAAGTTCAAATACCTTTCGTCGTTTTCTTTTTGTCGCTGGTTTACTAATCTTTTGTGATCCCTCAGTACGACCATTTTGTTTAGTACGCCGACGAACAGATGGATTAATCCATATCCCTTCTTGGTGATCTTCTCGCATATACAATTCATCATCACTGATATCCAAGTCACCGTCACTATTTGTGGATTGTGAACCACCTAAGATAGGATTTCCTCCATTATCTTCATTATATAGGCCATCATCCTCAATACAAGTATTTTTGTTTGCCGATAAAACAATGGACCACCTCTTATCGACAGGATCGGTGACAAAAAACACTTGTTTAGCTTGAGATGTCAAAATGAAAGGTTCATCTTTGTATCCCACTTTTTCAAGGTCTACTCAAGTAAAACCTATTTCACTATCATCGACACCATTTTTATGGTCAACCCACCTACACCCAAATACAGGCACCCGAAACCAACTGTAATCCAGCTCCTATATACGTTCAATCACCCCATAATATGGTAAAGTGGCATAGATAGGGCTATTATCTTTCGCACTTGAGATATGCATTGCTTCAGCTACAAGACTCACCCCCACTATTCTGCATTGTACTCCGTTCATCTTGGTCTTTTGTATAAAACGTGACACCATTTATATGATAACCCGAATGACAAAATACGAATCTGCCCGGGCCCATCGACAACCGCGCCAATTTATCTGAAAGTGAATTCTCATTTTGTTTCTCTTGAATACACTTTCGGAACCAATCGATAAAACTCTTGTTATGTTCTCTTGAAATCCAACTTTCATATTTCCAGGGGAGCAACTACAAATATTGATCACCAGTTGGATCATATAGATCACATAAAAAACTACAAATAAAGCATCATATTATAAATATTGATCACCAATTGGATCCAAAAGCACATAAAACTACAAATAAATTAAAGCATCACGATATAAAGTTTTTGGAGCTTCTCGATTGTGCAGAAAGCTGTGTGCGTCTTCACGAGAAAATTCATAACTAATTGTAGAAAGCTCAGATTCATGAACCGTTTTCTTCCTATGAAACTAGACACATAGGGCTATCCACACATATATATCACATACTCAGTAGATGTCTAGAAAAAAGCAGACTTGTATTCAAAGTTAGAGAAAAATCTGTCAATTTTCAAAACAGTTGTGCGCGTCTTCACGAGAAAATTCATAACTCATTGTGGAAAGCTCCGATTCATGAACCGTTTTATTCATATGAAACTAGATACATAGGGATATACATACATATATCGAACATACTCATGAGATGCCTAGAACAAATCAGATTTGCATTCAAAGTTAGTAAAAAATCAACTAGAACATAATAACAAAAATCCACTATATAATTTATAAAACCCCAATTAACATAACATGATATATATAACAATAATTAACAAATTAACATATAACCTACATTATATACATCACAAAATCCTAATTAACATAACATAATATATAACAAACAAGAAATTAACACATAACCTAAATTTAATATATACATAATATATATATATATATATAACATAACATATATAAACATATATATATATACCTATAAAGAGAGAGAGGAGGAGAGTGGTGGGTCAAAGCGGCGGCGGCGGTTTGGGGTGGTGGTGGAGGTGGTGGCGACGGGACGGGGGCGGGGCCGGTTAGCTTGAGAGTGAGAGAGAGAGTATAGAGAGAGAGAGAGAGAGTAGAGTATAGAGAGAGAGAGATCAAGTAGAGAGATAGAGAAAAATTGAATGGGGGGCCGGCGGCGGTGGCGGCGGCGGCAGCGGGTTGTGGTGGTGGTGGAGACGGTGGCGGGGGCGGGGGTGGTGGTGGAGAGTGAGAGAGATAGTAGAGTAGAGAGAGAGAGAGTAGAGTAGAGAGTGAAAGATAGTAGAGAGAATGGAGGGGGAGCTCGGTTTTTGGGGGGAAAAAAGGAGGGGGGGATTTTTTTTTTTTAATTACATTTTATAGCGGTTCGTTCCCGAACCGCTATAACTGAGTGCCAATTATAGCGGTTCAGTACCGAACCATTATAACTGGCATAAACCGGTTATAGCGGTTCATAACAAAAACATGTCATTAAAGGTGAAAAACATGAAAAGCAAACTCTTTTTTTTCCAAAAATTCACTATTTACAGACTTTTTAAGAACACAAGGTGGTTTTTAGCCTATTTCGTTAATACAGGTGTTTTTTTGCAATTTCGCATTAACACGGATTTTTTTTTTTGCATTAATCCCTTATCCATAGGTGCAGGCTATACATTATATCCATTGAAGAGAAAAAATACATAAAGGTTTTGATAGAAGACAAGATAGAGAAAACATCCACTACGTATATATGTCTTTTGCCTAAGCATGGATCAAAAGAGTAGAAATGCAATCTGCCAGAGAGCCTTTTTGCGAAACTAGACCGATGTCGTCTACTCCCTTTTCACCAATGACTCATTGGATTAGGACTCACTGAATTAGGACACAACACCACTTTTGGTAATTGAGTGGAGAAGTTTGATCTCCTTTTGCTTCTGTAGAACCCCTTCTTCCCTTGCTTTCACTCTTTTTCTTTCTTTTTCTTTTTTCTTCTTCTATTTTTCTCTATTTCTTTCTTTTCTTCGTGCCGTGTATTTTCGGTGAATTGTTCATCTCCTTCTTCTCTTTGCATCATCCCTTTATATAGAGGTGGTAGCTTGGAGGTCAAATCTTGTGCAGTTGTAGAAGATGTCATTTATATTTATCAGTTTGTAAACTCCACATGGGAATCTCATAATTCCGATGTGGGATCCAAGTCACATACCTTGCAATTGGGATCGTAACAAGCCACCACGCTCCGCAGCCCTGACGCCCACGTGGGCTGGCTGTACACTAGTAAATTAGCCCGGGGCGAACACTGCAATTCCGACCTCACCATCCGCATCACGAATTGGCTTTGCGCTAACTCCTAAACCCGGGCGAACACTGCTATGTCAGCGTCACCACCCGCACCGTACGATTGCAACTGGGAGGGGCAGTGGATGGCTCTTATACCAATTGATACGACCTATTTCGATTAATGGGAGAATCGTTAAACATATTTGGATTAATCGCAACAACAAGCCTGAAAATTGAATAGATTGAATCAATTTCGAGGATCTAGTTATCATAGACCCTTAACAATGAAGATTAAGGCCTAAATGAGATAGAGAGAAGAGAGGAATAATAACTCGTTCATTTACTTCAAAACAATGGCTGCCTATTACAGGTTATAGAATGAGCTTATATAAGGCTCATTTGTAGAAAAAGCACGCTGGTTAGCTGATTAAAACATAAAAGGTATGAAATGACAATTGTACCCCTAACTAACACATCAAATGACTAAAAGGCCCTTGTACTAATTAACTAACCAAACATCTAACTAATTCAATTATCAACCTACTACTTGTATATTAATTACTTAGAACAGCATATAATAGAAAAAGCAATCTCTTGTGACGACTTCTCAATTTCGTACGTAACAATGCCCCCTTCAAAAGTCCTTGTCCTCAAGGACTTAGTGCAAACGGAACTTTGAAACTAGTTCCCTCATCTCTGAGATAAGCAGTTCCTTTTCCTCTTGCACTATGTAGGAATACTTCATAGGTGTATCAGCGGATGGAAGGGCTAATTGGTGAGCTACCTTTCCCACCCTTTTTCGCATGTAGAAAGGACTAAACACTACTATAGAAAAGGCCTATTACAACGATTTTAACCGCTATAATAGGCAATGTTGTAATATGACTTAGGCCTATTACAGGGGTTATTGGACCTATTACAGCAGTTTTAACTGCTGTAATAGGCAACGCTGTAATATGGCATAGGCCTATCATAGCGGTTCTAGCCCGAACTGCTGTAATAGGTTTTTTATTTTTATTTTTTAAATACAATTTCGAACCCTATTACAGCGGTTCCAACCCGAACCGCTATAATAGGGTACAATTTTTTTATTTTTTTTAATTTTTGAAACCTATTACAGCGGTTTAACTAGAACCGCTGTAATAGGGTTTTGGATTTTTTTTCTATATAACCAACAAATGTTGATTTGTTTGGGTCAACTGCTTGGCTTCTGTCATTCCAGCCGACAGGTAGCTTTATGCCTTTGCTTCTGGCATTGATAACTTTTTTTATAGTCGTGACACCTCTCCGTATCTCATTTTCATGACAGCTATCTGATCTATATACATCATCCTCAGGAAAACTACCAGCAAGATCTGAAGCCATCGACCTACAAAAGCTAAAAAATATAGAAGTTAAATTCATATAAATTAAGCAGATTCATTTGGAAATAATAATTTTAAAATAGAAGTAATAAATACAGAAGTTAGATTCATTCCCATTATTCTAGAAAAAATTTGGCAAAGTAACGGCGCAAAAATTTGTACCAAGTTCTCGACTTAATCTTCCCCCAGACTTGCAACCATAGCAAACCCAACAAACCCAGCAATTACAAATATTAATCACCAGTTGGATCACATAAATCACATAAAAATACAAATAAAGCATCATATTTCCAGCAACTAAGTATAAATATTGATCACCAGTTGGATCACATAAATCATCATATTTCTAGCAACTACAAATATTGATCACCAGTTGGATCACATAAATGAAAGTAATTAAAAATACAAATGACACTACATATTTTCAGCAACTAAGTATAAATATTAATCACCAGTTGGATCACATAAAACATCATATTTCTAGCAACCAAGTATAAATATTGATAAAAAAATAAGTCTATCCTACAATTATGAAATAAGTTCAAATACCTTTCATCGTTTTCTTTTTTGTCGTTGGCTTAGCAGTCTTTTGCTTCCCATTGATACGATCATTTTTTTTAGTACGCCGACGAATTGATGGATTAATCCATATCCCATCTTGGTGATCTTGTCGCATATACAATTTATCATCACTTATATCCAAGTCATCGTCACTATCAATTGAGTGTGAATCAACTAATGAGATAGGATTTTCTCCATCATCTTCACTTTCTTCATAATCATCATCAATACAAGTGTTTTTGTTTGCCGATAAAACAATGGACCACCTCTCATCAATAGGATCGGTGACAAAAAACACTTGCTTAGCTTGTGATGCCAAAATGAAAGGTTCATCTTTGTATCCCACCCTTTCAAGGTCTACTCGAGTGAAGCCTATTTCACTATTATCGATACCATTTTTATTATCAACCCAGCTACACCCAAATACAGGCGCCCGGAACCAACTATAATCAACCTCCCATATACGTTCAATCACCCCATGATATGATAAATCGACATAGATAGGGTTATTATCTTTCGTACTTGAGATATGCATTGCTTGAGCTACAAGACTCACACCACTATTCTGCATTGTACTTCGTTCATCTTGGTCTTTTGTATAGAATGTGTGACCACTTATACGATAACCTGAATAACAAAATACTAGTCTGTCCAGAGCCATCGACAGTCATGTCAATTTATCTGAAACTGAAAGTGGATTCTCTTTCTGTTTCTCTTCAATATGATTTCGGAACCAATCGATGAAATTCTTGTTATGTTTTCTTGAAATCCAGCTCTCATTTTTAATTGGATTGAATCTCCTAAGTTGGTTCTTATGCTCTTCAACATATGGGTCAACTTCATCGATGTTGTGGAGCACAAATAGGTGTGCCTGCTCCCTTTGTGTAATAGGACACTAACTAATTGCTTTTCAATTATGTTTTTTCCTTCTGTTCCCCCTCCCACAACATGAGACTTTGGAAGCTCTGCAACATTAGAATCTGATTACATGACAATTGTGAGTCTTCATGTGCTATAACTTCAAGTCCTTCATTGATAGAACACTGCTAATGTTCGAAGAATACCCTTCTGGAACTTTCACTCCATTAAGAAACTCACATAATGCAATTTTTTCTTTCCTAGATAGAGTGTGAGCTGCTGGAGGCAAATAAGTACGTTTCCCCTTATTTGTTGGTGCTGATTTTCCTCTTATCTTCATTTCAACCAAGTCTCACCTTGTCTTTACGCCATCTTTTGTCTTTTCGGGCACATTTAGAAATGTACCAATAACAATATCAAATACATTTTTCTCAGTATGCATAATATCAAGAAAATGTCTAACATGTAAGGACGTCCAATATGGCAACTCAAAGAAAATTGACCATTTTTTCAACCCAGTTTTTGCAAGGCCATCTGCAAAAAGTCTTTCCAAATTTGACCTCCAAGTCTTTTACATCCTCAAACATGTCTTCATCAGTCAAGCACTTAGGAGCTCGACCTTCTTCTATATTCCTATTGAAAGCTCTCTTCCACCGATGATATTGATGGTTCCGATTTAGCCATCTCCAATGCCCTTGGAATGCATATTTCTGAAAGTGTGTCAATCGATATTGATATGTATTCTTGACACATATGGGAAATCCACATTAGCCATGTAGACCGTATCCTTTGAGATTTGGTCTTTCCGAAAAAGTATTGATTGTTCCAAATAACATGACACTCAAATTGAAATTTTCTTCTCTGAACCCGTCATATACTTGAATACTGGTGTCCCACAACACCTTCAAATCCTCAATTAAAGGAGCCAAGTAGACATCTATATCATTTATAGATTGTTTCGGCCCAGAAACGAGTATAGGCATCACTATATGCTCTCGCTTCATGCATCACGATGGGGGAAGGTTGTAGATGATCAAAATCACCGGCCATGTACTATGTGAGCTACTTTGCAAACCATGAGGGTTCATGCCATCTGTAGCCATTACAAGGAACATGTTCTTGATTCTTCATCAAATTCAGGGAAATCATCATCAATCTTTTTCCATTGTGGAGAATCTGAGGGTTGTCGAATCTTATCATCTTCAGTCCTTTCTTCAAGCCTTCTACTAGCATGCTATGTCAAGTCGTTGGCTAACTTTTTACTACTGTACATGCGTTTAAATCGTGGTATTATGGGCAAATACCACATTGTTTTGACAGAAGCAGATCCATTCTTCTTGTACCACGAGGCGCCACATTTCGTACAGGCCTTCAATGATGCATAGTCAGTTCTAAACAATATGTAATCATTGAGACAGACATGTATCCTCTCATATCCCATGCCAATTAAGGTTAACATCCGTTTACCCTCATAATTACGATTAAGTAACACATTATCCTCCGATAGCATGCTTATTAATAGACCAAGTAAGTCTGTGAAACTCTTATCACTCCACCCATTGTTGGGTTTTAACTCGTATAGGTTTAAGACTGCATTCAATCTTGTGAATTTACTACCACTATACAATGGTGTCTTTGAATCACTTGTCAAATTGTCAAACATTTTAGAACAATTTCGCAAATCCTCCTCAATCACTTTTGCCATCTCCTCCAAACTATCAGGCTCATAATCATTCATGTTGAAATCCTGTGATGGATATGATGTACCACCCAAATCATCTGACGTGACACTGCTTTCACCGTGTCTTATCCAACGTGTGTAGCTTTTATTAATTCCATTACACACCAAATGATCTTCCAACTCACGTGGACTAATTCTCTTTCCAAAACAACAACGTAAACACGGGCAAGTGATCCTAGTTCGATCTGGTGCATGCTCAACCGCAAACTTGATGAACTCTTTCACCCTTTTCTCATACTGTTTCGACATACGATCCGCTAAAATCCAACTTCGATCCATCTTGATTCTGAATTAATTTAATTAATTAATTTTAACATCAGTTGATAGTTGAATTAATGAAATAATTTTAATTTATTTTCCATTATTCTAGAAAAAATTTGGCAGAGTAACGATGCAAAAATTTCTACCAAGTTCTCGACTTAATCTTCCCCCGGGTGGGTTGCAACCAACATAATTCAGATCTTACGATCCGCTAAAATCCAACTTTGATTCATCTTGATCTTAATTAAATTAAATAATTATAACATCAGTTGAGTTGAATTAAATAAATTATTTTAATTTTAATTTATTTAGCATTATTTTAGAAAAAAATCGACAGAGTAACGACGCAAAATTTCTACCAAGTTCTCGACTTAATCTTCCCCCAAACTTGCAACTAACAAAATTTGTATCTTTCAACCACAACAAACCCAACATTCTAATCTTTCACCCACAACAAACACAAAATGTCGATCTCACTACACGAAAATATTGATCACCAGTTGGATCACATAAAACATCTTATTTCTAGCAACTACAAATATTAATCACCAGTTGGATCACATAAATCACATAAAACGACAAATAAAGCATCTTGTTATAAATATTGATCACCAATTGGATCACATAAATCACATAAAACTACAAAAAAAACATCATATTTCCAGCAACATACTAAGTATAAATATTTCCAACAATTAAGTATAAATATTTTCACAAAAATAGGCAAATCTCAAGAATTTCTTCTACTGTAAATTTTTTCTCATATTTATCTAAAAAAGTTATCCCATATCTGCACAAGTACAAACACATAGCACAAACCCGTTACATTTCTAATTTATAGGACAAAGCCGAGACACATAGCACAAACTCTATATATGTGTGTGTACGATGTGGCATGGCGTGATGCACATATAAATATATTGATTGGGTGTACGTACGATATACGTTTGATGTATGTATGTGGGATTGTACGTATTAAGGTAAACACATGCATATAAATACGTAATCTAAAATATGTAGACTAATACGTAACATAAAATGTGTAAAAATACATGACATAAAGTATACATTTACGAAACAATATAATATTATCTTATGTTTTACACATTATTAATGAGTATAATGAATTTGATAATAACTAATTAGTTACCCAAATTGTGGTGGTGGAGGCGGCGGGATGGCGGCGGCGCTATATATATATATATATAGAGAGTAATATATATATAAAGAATATATAAATATATATATACATATATATAGACAAAGAGAGAGAGAGAGAACAGGCGGCGAGTGACGGACCGGCGACGATGTGTGGCGGCGGCGGGGGGTAGTGGTGGTGGTGAGTGTGAGAAAGAGTAGAGAGAGACGGCGGTGACGGCGGCGGCGTCGGATCCGAGTGGAGAGAGAGAGAGAGAGAAATAGAGAGTGTAATTTGGGGAAAGGGGCGTCGGCCCTAGCTAAAACAAGGCTGATTTTTCGTTTTTTTTTTTTTGGTAAAACAGCGGTTCGGCCGAACCGCTGTAATAGGAGCGGATATTTTTTTATTTTTTTTTAAAATGGTTCAGGGCAAACCTCTGTAATAGGTCAAAACCGAAATAACCCATTACAGCGGTTCCGAAGAAATAGCTGTAAAAAGTGCCTCCGTTCAGCGGTTTAACCAAAACCGTTGTAATAGATGCGCTGTAATAGTGTGTTTTGTAGTAGTGAAAGTATTTAGGTTGTAAGTGAGTATGAGACGAGAATACCAATGCAAATTCTTCAACAATTGTATGTTTGTCAAGTTGGTAATTCATTTGAGACTTTGAAAGTATCCTTCCCGGACTTAAGATTTTGTAGTCTGCCCATCCTTCAGTTTTGATATCCGACGAGTTCAACTTAGATCCCTCTAGTGCTTTATGTAGAACCTTATCTTCATCTTTCTTCCTACCTAACTTCTTAGGAGTTTTTACATCCAAGCAATGATGCTTGCTCCTTCTTTGAGTGAGAATATGTGATGAATTATGGGCCACTACTTGTAACATATTAAGTGGTAATGGCTTTGATTCAAGGGATACGCGTAGAATGTGGAAATTGCTCCATCTAAGCCATTTCTTTTCCGAACTGCCTAAGCTGCCTGTGAGCATCCCGAAAGTAGCAGATTGTAGTTGTGGCAGCTTAAGACTATTGATTACTAATTCCCATGGGGGTGGTTCAGGTGGTGGAAAAGGTGTTTGTGGCTGCTTGTCCACTAGAAGGAACATGCTTAGCTGCATATTGTTACAGTCAACCATAGGAAACTCTTCAAGTGTTTCATCTAGCTCCAATAATTGGATAATGGAAAAATCCTTCTCGTCCTCCTTTTTCTGGTGCAGTACATCAAATGAATTTAATGCTTGACATTCTATGACATTTTCTACCGGCTGAAATTCAATGAACCTTTCAACCACATCACGAAAAGAAAAGGGCCCCGGTTCCTCTAACTTAACATCGATTGCGTCTATACATAACTCTTCATGAAATTCATCAAACACTGGGAACACTTGAATTTTTGTTTCATTATCCTCATACTCCCTCTTGGACGTTTCATCAAACACTATTGGTGTCTCTTCTTGATTTAGTTCTTCTTTTCAAGGCAACACATTACACTTGTGAATTTCATTTACCTCCTCCGGGGTACACTTTCCTATCATATCAAATACTCCAAAATAAAGGCTATGTTTGGTTATGTTTTGGGATGATATTTTGGTGAGAATTATTGGTGAGAAATTTATGAAGACACGTGCGTGTTTGATGAGATTGTGTATGGTTTTATTTTGAGAGTTGGTTTTTGGGTGATTTTTTTTTGTGAGATAATGTTTGGTTTTGTTTACAGAGGGAGCAAAAGTTACTGTAGCAGTCAAATCATTAAACTTTTGTATGTTAGAGAGGAGAGAGAAGAGAGAGCACATAGAGAGGAGTGTAGGGACAAAGTAGGTGTAGAAAGATAGAAAATAATTATTATTTTTTTTCTTTTACCAAAAAGTAGTGTGTTTTTTATTAAATATTTTGTGAACTAAACATGGTTTGGTGAGAATTTTGGACCAAACATGGTATGAAAACATAACTAAACATTACCAAAGAGTTTCATCCTCCAAGTTTTATACTCCATTTGAGTTGAGTGGAGAAATCTGTTGTTGGCTTGGAATTGCTATTTTTCGGCCTTTGGTAGAAAGAACGTGCTCATATAATTTGGCTAATGAAATTGCCTCTTGAAGTGTTTTTGGTTTAAACATCACCATTTTTATTTGAATTTCATCCTTCAATCCCATTAGAAAACATCAAACAAGCCCATATTCATTCGTAATCACACAATTCAACATCTTACTAAACTTATCCGAGTATTCTTGAACACAAGTTGTTTACCTTAAATTGTTTAATTCTGAAATAGGATCATCACTAAGAAAAGACCCAAACCCATTACTCAAGGACCGAATATATTCTTCCCATCCCGGCATCTCACGAGTGAACCTCGATTTCTTCTAAATTTTATGCCATTGTAATGCCTTTCACTCTAAATTCATGATTGCTAAGTCTACCTTAGCATCTGCAGATATACAATTTGCATCAAAAAGTTTCTGACATTTAAATAGCCATCCTCTCAAGTTTTCACAATAAAATTTGGATAGATCATTTATCAAACACTTGGTAGGCATCTCATATTTTGTATTCTGGGGAAAATTAAATTGAGACTTACTAGAATATTGGTTTCCTTTCTTCAAAGATATCATACCAATCATATGTCAGAGTTCTTCCAAAGATCGATCCAGCTTCTCCGAATTCCTCCGAAACAACTCCTTAAGCTCGTTTACATTTTCGAGCAACATTTCAGTTTCAAGTTGCTCTGTTATAGTGTTTGAGCCGTTAAATTCGAGGATAGACGGCTCTGATACCAATTAATATAACCTTAGGAGAACCCAACCTCAAAAGGTAATTATTGAGGTGGAAGAGTCCAAGGCCATATAAACCCCACATGGGAATTCCTTAATTTTGATGTGGGATGCAAGTCACATACCTTGCAATTGGAATCGTAACAAGGCACTACGCTCCGCAGCGTTGGCGCCCACGTGGGCTGGCTGTGCGCTAGTGAATTAGCCTCGGGCGAACATTGCAATTCCGACGTCACCATCCGCATCACATATTGGCTTTGCGCTAACTCCTAGCCCCGGGGCTAACACTACTATGCCGGCGTCACCACCCACGCCGCACAATTGCAACTGGGAGGGGCAGTGGATGGCTCTGGTCCCAATTGATATGACCTATTTCTATTAATGGGAGAATCGTTAAACATCTCCGGATTAATCACAACAATTATCCTGGAAATTGAATGGATTGAAACAATTTTGAGGATTAAGTTGTCATAGACCCCAACAATGAAGATTAAGGCCTAAAAGAGATAGAGAGAAGAGAGGAAGAATAACTTGTTCATTTACTTCTAAAAGAGATAGAGAGAAGAGAGGAAGAATAACTTGTTCATTTACTTCTAAAAGAGATAGAGAGAAGAGAGGAAGAATAACTTGTTCATTTACTTCAAAACAATCGCTGCCTATTACAGAGTATAGAACGAGCTTATATAAGGCTCATTTGGAGAATAACCACGCTGGTTAGCTGATTAAAACAGAAAAGGTATGAAATGACAATTGTACCCCTAACTAACACAACAAATGACTAAAAGGCCCTTGTACTAATTAACTAACCAAACATCTAACTAATTCAATTATCAACTTACTAATCGTCTTTTAATTACTCAGAAAAGCGTATAATAGAAAACATAATCTCTTATGACGACTTCTCAATTTGGTACGTAACAATTGGGATTCCCATACTGATGTAGTTAGAAAGTAGGGAAATAAAAAAAGAGTTGCATTGTCAAACTAATCAATTTATGATTTACGAAAAAAACAAGCTACATTAAATTTGATAGAACCTTTCTCTTTTAAGAAAAAGCTATTGTCAAACTAAATCAGCTAGTTTGACGACGAAACCTTGTTTTTTTTTTCATATAAAAAAGAAGTTTACCCATATCTCTGTAATTAATTGGGAAAATTTCACTTTTTATCGTATTGGAGTTCGGCAAAAAAAAAAATTTAGTCGTATAGGGATTTTTTTGACACTTTTGGTCTTATTGGAGTCAAAATGTGACACTTTTGGTCACAGTCATCTATTTTCAGACAAAATTTACCCATGTGAGACACATGTTCGATTAGTTAACTGCCTTGGGATTCAAATGAATCACATGAGGGGCAGTTAACTAACAGAGCATGTACCTCAAGCGAGTAAATTTCGTCCAAAAAATAGACGGACGGGATTAAAAGTGTCACATGTTGACTCCAATAGGACCAAAAGTGTCAAAAATTCCTATGAAAGTAAAAAGTGTTTTGGCGGAACTTCAATGCGATCAATAATGAAATATTTCCCGTAATTAACTGAAAGCATTCTTCTAAAGATGTACGTTGGACCCTAGATTTTCATTTTTATGCATATTGTGGTAATTAAACAAGTCAAATTATGATTTACAAGAAAAAACAAGATGTGACCTCTTGCCAAGGCATTGTACACTGGATATGTATAAAAAAATATGTAATATATATCAATACATAATTTATTAATTTATAATCTAAAAAAAAAAGATGATTCAATAAAAGATTTTATTTGAGTATAGAAAAGTTTGTTTTTATTTGAATTTGAACTACCTTGGTAGCCAACTTCTTTTGAATTTGAAAATTTGACTATTTCAGATAAATATATATAATTATAAATATCCAAATTCAAAAAAAAATATTATTTAATTACTTATTTGGACCAATTAAGTTCAATTAAGTCATTCATATTTGTGCCTATTTTTTTTTGTTGACCCACGGGGTGTCCGGGCTAGCTTTCGCGCACCTCGACTAATCTCCGTTTGCGGTGCGTGGTTGCCGTTGGCCAAGCATTATTTTGACAATGCCGTGAATCGATCCTGGGAGCTCCAGCATCAACCCAATGTATCCTAGTGACAGCCTTATACCACTAGGCCAAAAGTCTTGATTATATTTGTGCCTATTTGAATGAACTCAAAAGTCATGACCTTGTTTGGTTACGTTTCGAAGGCATTTTGGCCCGAATTTCTGATAAAACATTGTTTACTCTAAGCGACTTGGGTCAGAAAAGCAACACAACTTTTTGGCCCAAAATATGTCCGACCATTTAGCCTACTTCTCTCACTTTTTCTGCCCCTAATCTCTCTCAATAACTTCTCTAACAATCTGTCGTCTCTCTCTTCGCCCCTCCCCCCCTCCCTCGCTCTCTCTCTCTCTCTCCTTGTCTGCCATTTTTACTTGCTAAGAGCAGCTCCAACAGAGCTGTATTTTTGTGCAATTTGCACTTTTAGAGTGGCAAAACCCACGCCAAAATGGAGTGGATGAACAGTGTCACGCCAAAAAGTTGCACTATTTTTGTGCTACACCAATTATCAAAATTTCCACTTGCAAAATCTTCTGTTCTTACAGTGTAGTCCATATATATATATATATATATGTATGAAGTACATATAACATATATATTTATATATATCTTATACGGAAAATATATGTCGCGTAGATACATGTACATATCTGTGTATATACATGAACCAATACATATATCACTACTACAAAAATACACTATTACAGTGCACCTATTACAGCGGTTTTTAGAAAACCGCTGAACGGAGGGGTCTATTACAACGGTTTTTTGGTGAACAGTTGTAATAGGTTGGCGCATGGGACCTATTACAGCGGTTTTTAAAAAAACCGCCGTAACCGGTCCGGACCGGTTACAGCGATTTTCCGAAAAACCACTGTAATTGATCGGTTACGGCGGTTTTCCAAAAAACCTCCTTAACCGATCAATTACAGCAGTTTTTCGGAAAACCGCTATTATAAAAAAAAAAAGTCAAAACCAAAATTCCCCCCCCCCCTCCATTTTTCCCCCACTCGACCGATCCCCTCTCTCTCTCTCACACTCATCTCTCTCTACTCTCTCTATCTCTCACTCAACTCCCCCCGCCGCCGCCACCACCACTTCCACCTTCGCCGGCGCCACCCCACCACCATTATTTTTTCTCTCTCTCTCTCTACTACTCTATATCTCTAGCTAGCTATATAAATATATATATATACACACACCACATATATCGGCCCCACCACCACCACACCCACCATATACCGCCACCGCCACCGCCACCGCCACCACCACCACCACCGTATTCCGCCGCCCGAGCGCCGCTCCTCTCTCTCTTGACTCTCTCTCACCCTATAGGTATATACTTATATATATATATATATATATATGTTGTGTATATTTTATATATGTTATGAAATTAGGGTTTTATATGTTAATATTTTGATGTTGTTATACATATGTTATGTTAATTGGGGTTTTGTGAATTATATAATGTGGGTTATAAGTTAATATCTTGATTGTTGTTATATATATATATGTTATGTTAATTGGGTTTTGTGAATTATATAATGTGGATTTTTGTTATGTTATGTTATGTTATAGTTGATTATGTTATAATGTGGATTGTTGTTATATATGTTATAGTTGATTATATTAATTGGTTTTGTGAATTATATAATGTGGGAATTTGTTATATATAAGTTATGTTAATTGGGGTTTCTTGATTGTTGGATTTTTGATTTATGCTATGATATGTTGGTATTATGATTAGATTTTTGTTGTATTTTTTTGGTTGACATCGTTTAATGCATTCATGGTTTTGTGAAGTTTGATTGGTTTTGTGAACGAATTGATGGATTGATTTTGTTGGGTTGCAAGTTTGGGGGAAGATTAAGTCGAGAACTTGGTAGAAATTTGTGCGTTATTACTCTGTCGATTTTTTGAAAATATGATGCTTTATGTGATCCAACTGGTGATCAATATTTATAAAATGATGCTTTATTTTTAGTTTTATGTGATTTATATGATCCAACTGGTGATTTATATATGTGATTTATATTTATAAAATGATGCTTTATGTGATCCAACTGGTGATCAATATTTGAAGTTGCTTGAAATATGTTTCTTTATGTGATCCTACTGGTGATCAATATTTTCGTAAAGTGAGATTGACATTTTGGGTTTGTTGTGGGTAAAAGATTAGAATGTTGGGTTTGTTGTGGTTGAAAGATGTGAATTTTGTTGGTTGCAAGTTTGAGGAAAGATTAAGTCGAGAACTTGGTAGAAATTTTTGCGTTGTTACTCTGCCGAATTTTTTCTAGGATAATGGGAAATAAATTAAAATTTTGATAATTTAATTAATTCAACTGAACTGATGTTAAAATTAATTAATTTAATTAATTAAGAATCAAGATGGATGTATCGAAATTGAATTTTAGAGGATCGTAAGATCCGGATTTTGTTGGTTGCAACCCAGGCCACCCGGGGGAAGATTAAGTCGAGAACTTGGTAAAAAAGTTTGTGTCGTTACTCTGGCGAATTTTTTCTAGAATAATGGGAATTAAATTAGAATAAAAATTATTTAATTAATTCAACTATGAAGTGATATAAAAATTGTTTAATTTAATTAATTCAGAATCAAGATGGATCGAAGTTGGATATTAGCGGATCGTATGTCGGAGCAATATGAGAAAGGGGTGAAAGAATTCATCAATTTTGCGATTGAGCATGCATCAGATCGGACTAGAATCAATTGCCCGTGTTTACATTGTTGTTTTGGAAAGAGAATTAGTCCACGTGAATTGGAAGATCATTTGGTGTGTAATGGAATTGATAAAAGCTACACACGTTGGACAAGACACGGTGAGAGCAGTGTCACCTCATATGATTTGGGTGGTACATCATATCGATCGCGGGATTTGGACATGAATGATTATGAGCCTGATCCTTTGGAGGAGATGACAAATGTGATTGAGGAGGATTTGCGAAATTGTCCCAAGATGTCTGACAATTTTACAAGTAATTCAAAAACACCACTGTCTAGTGGTAGTAAATTCACAAGATTGAAAGCAATCCTAAACCTCTACAAGTTAAAAGCCAACAGTGGGTGGAGTGATAAGAGTTTCACAGACTTACTTGATCTATTAAAAAACATGCTACCCGAGGATAATGTGTTACCTAATCGTACTTATGAGGCTAAGAAGATGTTAACCTCAATTGACATGGGATATGAGAGGATACATGTCTGTCTCAATGATTGCATATTGTTTAGAACTGACTATGCATCATCCAAGGTTTGTCTGAAATGTGGCGCCTCGCGGTACAAGAAGAACGGATCTGCTCCTGTCAAAACCATGTGGTATTTGCCCATAATACTACGATTTAGGCGCATGTACAGTAGTAAAGAGTTGGCCAAGGACTTGACATGGCATGCTGATAGAAGGCTTGAAGAAAGGATTGAAGATGACAAGATTCGACACCCCTCAGATTCTCCTCAATGGAAAAAGATCGATGATGATTTCCCTGAATTTGGTGAAGAATCAAGAAACCTTCTCCTTTTATTGGCTACAGATGGCATGAACCCCCATGGCTTGCAAAGTAGCTCACATAGTACATGGCCGGTGATTTTGATGATCTACAACCTCCCCTCATCGCGATGTATGAAGCGAGAACATATAATGATGCCTATACTCATTTCTGGGCCGAAACAACCTGGAAATGATATAGATGTCTACTTGGCTCCTTTAATTGAGAATTTGAAGGTGTTGTGGGAGACCAGTGTTCAAGTATATGACGGGTTTAGAGAAGAAAATTTCAATCTCAGAGTCATGTTATTTGGAACAATCAATGATTTTCCGACAAGAGCAAACCTCGAGGGATATGGTGTACATAGCCAATGTGGATGCCCCATATGTGTCAAGAGTACAGATCAATATCGATTGACACACTCTCAGAAATATGCATTCGAAGGGCATCGGAGATGGTTAAATCGAAACCATAGACATCGTCGGTGGAAAAAA
Source organism: Buddleja alternifolia (assembly GCA_019426215.1). Taxonomy (NCBI): domain Eukaryota; kingdom Viridiplantae; phylum Streptophyta; class Magnoliopsida; order Lamiales; family Scrophulariaceae; genus Buddleja; species Buddleja alternifolia. Next base: position 4,882,335 of record CM033400.1, on the reverse strand, counting down.
GCTTTCAATGGGAATATAGAAGAAGGTCGAGCTCCTAAGTGCTTGACTGGTGAAGAAGTGTTTGAGAATATAAAAGACTTGGAGGTTAAATTTGGAAAGACTTTTGTAGGTGGGCTTGCAAAAATTGGGTGGAAAAAAAGGTCATTTTTCTTTGAGTTGCCGTATTGGATGTCTTTACATGTTAGACATTTTCTTGATATTATGCATATTGAGAAAAATGTTTTTGATAGTGTCATTGGTACACTTCTAAATGTGCCCGGAAAGACAAAAGATGGCGTAAAGGCAAGGTTAGACTTGGTTGAAATGAAGATAAGAGAAAAATTGGCACCAACAAATAAGGGAAAACGTACTTATTTGCCTCCAGCAGCTCACACTCTATCTAGGAAAGAAAAAATTGCATTATGTGAGTTTCTTAATGGAGTGAAAGTTCCAGAAAGGTATTCTTCAAACATTAGCAGTCTTGTATCAATGAAGGACTTGAAGCTAAAGCACATGAAGACTCACGATTGTCATGTGATCATGGATCATTTGTACCAATTGTTATACGGGCCATTTTGCCAAAAAAGGTGAGAGAAACTATAACCTCATTATATTTCTTCTTCAAAGCAATGTAGAGCAAGGTGTTTGATCCTGAACAATTGCCTGCACTTCAGAAACAAATTGCCATTACTTTGTGCGAGCTTGAGATGTATTTTCCACCAGTGTTTTTTGATATAATGACTCATCTACCTATTCACTTGGTTAGAGAGACACAACTATGTGGACCGGCTTTTATGAGATCTATGTATCCGGCTGAGCGTTATATGAAGGTATTGAAAGGCTACGTGAAAAATCGTAGTCGACCGGAAGGTTGCATTGTTGAACGGTACATAGTTGATGAAGCGATTACATTTTGCACAGAATATCTGAAAGATTCTAACATTGCAGAGCTTCCAAAGTCTCATGTTGTGGGAGGGAGAACAGAAGGAGAAAGCGTACTTGGGAAACAATTAGTTAGTGTTCCTTGCACACAAAGGGATCAGGCACACCTTTATGTGCTCCACAACACCGATGAGGTTGAGCCATATGTTCAAGAGCACAAGGATCAACTTAGGAGATTAAATCCAAATAAAAATGAGTGTTGGATTTCAAGAGAGCATAGTAAGAGTTTCTCTGATTGGTTCCGAAAGCATATTCACGAGAAACGGAACGAGAATCCACTTTCAGTTTCAGATAAATTGGCACGGTTGTCGATGGGACCGGGCAGACTTGTACTTTGTCATTTAGGTTATCGTATAAATGGTCGCACATTCTATACAAAAGACCAAGATGAACGGAGTACAATGCATAATAGTGGGGTGAGTCTTGTAGCTCAAGCAATGCATATCTCAAGTGCGAGAGATGATTACCCTATCTATGCTCATTTATCATATTATGGGGTGATTGAACATATATGGGAGCTGGATTATAGTTGGTTTTGGGTGCCTGTATTTGGGTGTAGGTGGGCTGACAATAAAATTGGTGTCGATAATAGTGAAATAGGCTTCACTCGAGTAGACCTTGAGAGGCTGGGTTACAAAGATGAACCTTTCATTTTGGCATCACAAGCTACGCAAGTGTTTTTTGTCACCGATCCTATTGATAAGAGGTGGTCAATTGTTTTATGGGCAAACAAAAATTCTTGTATGGAGGATGATAGTTCATATAGTGAGGATGATAGAAAAAATCCTATCTTACGTGATTCACAAGCCACTGATAGTGATGGTGACTTGGATATCAGTGATGATGAATTGTATATGCGACAAGATCACCAAGAGGGGATATGGATTAATCCATCTGTTCGTCGACGTACTAAACAAAAGGGTCGTACTGGGGGGAAGCAAAAGACTACTAAGTCAACGACAAAAAGAAAACGATGAAAGGTATTTGAATTTATGTGATAATTATATGATATACTTATTTCCTAAACTTTTCTTCATATAAGCACTTGTTAGTGTATGAGTCAGGGCATCTCTTGTTAGTTTATGAATTCAAAAATTATGTTGTTTCATAATGAAACTAACTTCTATACTTTTGGCTTTTGTAGGTCGACATTGTATACCGGTGCCACCGCCGCCGCCGCCACAGCCACAGCTGCTCTCTCCTCCTCCTCTACGACCACCACCACCCTCTTCACCACTACCACGACCACCACCGTAAGCTTCTTCTCTCTCGCTCTCTCTATATGATAACGAGTATTATTATTTGAATACATATCATGAGTATAGCGTGTTTGTTGATATATATTTTGATTATGTATCATGATTGGATCAATATGTGTTGTTTTGTTGACATCCTTTAATGCATTTATGGTTTTGTGAAAGAATTGATGGATTGGTTTTGTTATTTGCAATTTTGGGGGAAGATTAAGTCGAGGACTTGGTAAAAAAATTTGCGTCGTTACTCTGCCGAATTTTTTCTAAAATAATGGTGGCGTTCTTGGTACTATATATTTGGTATATGAATCTAAATTCTGTATTTTTGGCTTCTGTAGGTCGATGGATTCTGGGGCTGCTACAAACAAACGTGTTAAAAGTGAGATACGTTGAGGTATCGCTGCAATGAAAAAAGTCATAAATGCCAGAAGTAAAGGCTTAAAGCTACCAGTCGGCTGGAATCGGAATGGCCAACCAATTGACCCAAATAAATCAACATTTGTTGGTTACATTGGAGTCATAGCTCGTGACAGGGTGCCGATTACCATCAGTGATTGACGACACGTCTCAAAAGCAACAAAATCAGCAATTTGGAATGAAATAGCTGTAAGTTGGTTATTATCATGTTTCTAATTAATTGGTTAATGTATTTTTTGTTTATTCAATTTTCTCAAAATTATAATTTCATATACACTTTGTTGTTTGTTTTTCATAGTTGGCCTTTGATATTGACGAAAGTAGACACAAATTTGTCATGGCCGAAGCTGGAAAGCTAGCGCGAAACTTCAGGAGCTTCTTGAGCAGAGTGTGGGTAGAGGATGATAAAGGGAATATTAATTCCAGCCCACCCGAAAAATATAATATATCTCAAGAAGATTGGACAGCGTTTTTACATATACGGAAAAGTGAACCTTTCCTGGTAATTATTTTAATTTACGGTTTCATTAGTTGCATATAGCGTTTATATGAACATTGACTAATGCTTTGATTATGTAATGAACAACAATTAAGTAGGGACAATCAGGAAAGAGCAAAGGACCCTGAAATCACGTGTTGGATATGCTCAATTGGAGCAAATTGAGGTATGTAGTTCGTTTAACAGTGAATCATTACAAGTGATTAAAATTCCTTGTTAATATATATATATAATCATAATATAGATGGAAAAAAGAAAGGAAGCTGGGTCAGACCCCTCAGACGTGACACGAGCACTCGTGTGGAGGATTGCACATTCTGACAGCCAGCATAACATTGATAATGTTAATGTTAAAAGAATAGTGCATGCAATTGTGAGTTATTTGCAATTTTAGCTATATCATGTGTTGTATGCTTTTTTTAAAATTTTTTTATAAGAGCAAAGTTCACTAATTTTTAAATGTATTATTACAGGAGTGCTTATCACAGGAGGGTAGCAATAGTGGAAGCGAGAGGACCCAAAATGATATATTGGCTAAAGCTCTTAACAAGAAGGAGCATTCGGGTCGCGTTAGGGGAGTAGGTTTTGGGGTATCACAAAAACACTATTTTATTGACAAAAAGCCTTCTAAAGATGAGGAGATTGATAACTTGAAAAACATGGTGCACATGCTCACTGCATCACTATCCTCATTGCAACGCGAGTTTGACGAGCATAAGGCGTCAGGATCGCAGCAGCCACATGAAGATGAGACGGTATCTTTGAAAGATAGCTGCCCAGATCCAATTAAGAACCTTCCTCAGGTAATGATATGAAATTATTAAGTGATCATAAAACTTGCAATTCATTAAAATACACAATTTTTTCTAATATAATGGTATATATATATATATATATATATATATTTTATATATGTAGGTTGTGGCGCCATGTCAATTGTCACTTTCAACACCGTCTCATCGTTTGGTGGCTAAAGGACAAATGTACAATCGATCAGATGATAGAACGCTGCATACACTTTCATTACCCACCCACCTTGTGAAAGTGATGATTGACATTGCAATTGAAGATATTGCACCCCTACCAGTCCCTCTCGCTGATGAAGGAGTGTTCACAGTTTCTGAGGCTGTGGGATACATTGTTGCTTGGTCTAAGAGTCTTGTCACTGTCAGTGATGCATCGGTACGTAATTATTAATACCTAGCCATTAATAAATTATAACAATTGTTTAAGGTTACTAAATATACTTTGGTTTGTAACATTCACGTTGGTTTTCTTTGCTTAAATAGTCTCTTGGAAAATCCAAATCATCAGTTGGAAAACATAAATCAGAGATGACGAAGCACTCAGCTATCAAACAAACACCTCTTGTGGCCAACCCTTCATGTGAAGATGACTGAGCAGCAGACGTAATAGCTAATCAACTCCCTCAGCCACTTGTAACTCTTAAAAGGTACCAGCAAATAATGCCTATTGAACAATTGATCGCTATAGACATTCCCGAGGCAATCTATAATAACGAACCCTATTAAGAGTATCTTGGGCGGGAGGAGATTTTCCATTTTTTGCGCAAAGAACAAATAGGAGTCTCTGTCATTTCAGTTTACATCAAGTAAGTTTTTAAATATGAATTAAAAAAAGTTAGTTTTTAAATTATTTTACTGCATTAATTTGAACTAGGTTTATTTTCTTGTTTAAATTTATTTTATGCTCAATTTAGGTGTTTGTGGGCTAAGTACGTGGTCCCCGAACAGAAAACAAATAATTTTGGGTTCCTTGGCCCACATACTATAGCTGCGGGAGCAGGTATTACTCCCTCTCAGCGTATCTTACAAGCGCAATATATAACAAATGTCATGAAAGATTGCGCAGATGGGAAGTTGTTTATTGCACCTTACAACACCGGGTGAGTTACTAAACACCCAACTTTATTTTGTAAAATTTGTTACGTACGCAAAACTAATTTTGAACTTATCTTTTGAATGCTTTTTAATTTAGGGGACATTGGGTGTTGCTTATGATTGATCCAATTAAAGAGATCGTTTATTGTCTGAATTCTTTGCACGTTGATTCGAATAACCGACCTAATATGAAAGAAACAATCAATCAGTAAGTTTTTCATTCAATCAATGTATTCATTATATTTAATATTAATTTTAAAGTGTATATATCTTCCTAGATTTCACATGTATATTTGCTTGATATTGACATCTTTCCTTGTTTCTTGATGTTTTTAACAGTGCTGTGTTGATGTCTCGTGCAAATCGTAACACCCAAAAGGCCAAATCCAAAAAATGGCCTGTAAATGGACTTCTATAAAGGTTAGTGTAATTTTATATTTTCGAGAGATTATTCGTATAAACGTTATTGTTCTAATACAATTTTTTATTTCAATTTTGTAGTGCCCCATGCAGTTAAACGACAAAGATTGTGGCTTCTTTGTTATGAAATTCATGAAGGATATTATTAGCCACGGAGAATCTACAATCCCATTAGCGCTATGCATAATCCTAATTAATACTCATCATCAAATTCTAATTTCCCTTTATAAGTTATTAAACCTTTGTTGTGTTTTCAATCTCTATCGTGCAGTACTTTCCTGATTGTCAATTCGTCACTTACTCTATAGAGCAACTTGATGAAGTACGTGGCGAATTGGCACAATACATTTTCCAATGCGCTTTTGGTATGGTGTAAGTTGAAAATTGTTGTAAATTTTTATTTGATTTATTATATTTAATTGATTGTAAACTCGTTGTCAGTTGTTGGAGATTATACGTAAAATTTGATTTGTTGGAGATTATGCGAATTGGAACAATACATTTGTTGGTTTTTGTTGTTAGAGACGGTCAGTCAATTTGGTGAAGTTAACTTTGCGTTTCACGTTTGTTGTTTTTGTTGAATTGATTTTATGGTTTGTTGTGTTAGTGTGTTGAATTTTGAGCTTGTGGGAAGCTGGTTACAATAAATTTTGTACAGTACAGTAAGAAAAAAAATTAAAAATATAAAAAATACACCTATTGTAGCGGTTTTTCACAAAACCGCCAAAATAGGTCAAACCTATTATAGCGGTTTTTTGAAAAACCCCTATAATAGGTTGACCAATTACAGCGATTCCGAAAAAACGCGCTGTAATTGGTCCCTATTACAGCGGTACCTGTTACAGCGGTTAAAACCGCTGTAATAGGCCATTTCTGTAGTAGTGATATATATCCAATAATTTGGTTTTATATATTAATAAAAATAATACATATATATATATATATAAACTATGATTACAAACACATATACATTCATTTATATAATATACATTACAAATTCAATATTATATTATAATTTCACTTAGTTAATTAATTATTAACAGACAAAAATTTATATGATGTGACTGCTACAGTAACTTTTGTTACCTCTCAAAACAAAACCAAATACTATTTCACCAAAAAAATCACTCAAAAACCAACTCTCAAAATAAAACGAAACACGATCTCATCAAATACGCATGTTTCCCAAAAACTTTCTGACCAATAATTCTCACCAAAATACAACTCCAAAACATAACCAAAAATTTCCAATGTTTTATTATATATATATATATATAGATAGATAGACAAGTACTCTTGTATTGGATGCATGTCAACTTTATGCAGGTCACAAACCAGTTGTATAAAGTCGCCAAAATAAAGGTGAAAAACGTGTCTGTCTAGTCCACAATGTTTGAATTCAATAGGATAAGTGTCTTTTAAGTTCAATTTAGTTCACGATGTTTTATTCTTACTAATAAAAGGTTCACCGCTTTTCACTTCTATTAAATAATATATATGTATACAATGACGGAGCCAGGGAGGCTGGAGGGTGCCACCACCCCCTTCAATTTTTTTTTCTATTATTATCACCCATAAAATTTTCAAAATATCCATTTTCACCCCCCCTCAAATGGTTTTTTCATTACTACCCATAAAATTTTCAAAATATCTATTTTTGCCCCCCTCAATGACATAATTATCCTCTATATTATTCAAATTTATTGTAATTGAACTTAATTCCTTATTAGATTTCTCTCCATAATATAGGCACCCCAATTGAATCCTTCGTCTATTTGGCAAAAAAAAAAAGGTATAATTCTATCACAACAATCTCGCCACCCCTCGCTGAAAATCCTGGCTCCGTCCCACTCTCTCTCTATATATATATAAATACTGATCCAAATCTAATTCAATCCAATCATATTTTAAAAATATATATAGGTAAATTTTTTACTTGTATGAAATTGATGAAAATATCAAAATACTATGGCAAAATCACGCTTTTGGTTTAACTGGCTACATGGTTGAGCACATTTAATCTTGAACATTATGAACTCTACATATTTAGCCTCATAATCTATCTATAAATTACGGTAGATTCGGTCCGCATTACTACTTTTCAACTTTTATGAGAGTAGTCAAATTACAAGAAAATGTCTTTTGCTACAAAGTTTTTGACTGCACGAAGTATAATGTGGTAAAAAGATACAAAATGCAATATGATTTTTCACCTCTTATACCGCGTGACTACTTTTATTTTCAATCATGTCATTTTGCCATGTTTTATCCATAAATTAGCATTGTTATATTAGATTATGTCTAAGCTTAGAAGGGGGTGGTTAGTGGTTACCAAAACATAAGTTATTATATTGCCCCACTGTTTCATTGGGATCCAATTCAAAAACTTAATGCAGCATATCCAATCAAATGATCAAAGCTTGCATTATTCTAAAGTCTAAACATGTACAACTTATATGTGGCGGAATTTGGCACATATACAGTACGGCTATGTTCGCCTGTGTTTTCAATCCTCTTTTTTAATTTTTATTTTCATATGAAAATGAAAAGGGAAATGATATTGGAGCTCCAAAAATTACTATTGGAGCTCCAATTATATTCATCTCTCTAATAAAATGACAAGAATGCCCATTTCTAAATAAAAACCAACTTTTTTGCTTCAGCTTTTTCCCACTGTTTAAACCTTCGTACTAATAAATTCCTCTTATGTTTAGTCTAGATCAAAAATAAAAAAATTATTTACTTTATCTATAATCATGTCAAAATAATATATTTATGAATAAAACAATACTGCATAATGATCTTTTTTAATCTTTAAAAGCATAAAAAATATATTTATATACAAGCATAAAATTATTCATCAAGATCAATTAAATAAAAAAAATTCATATTTTTAATCTTTTATGTATTCAAATTCATGTTGTATAAAAATTCGCTAATTAATTTTATAAGTGTAGTTTTTTTGTTTGAGAGAAGAGCATGATTTATTTTAATTATTTTTATGCATTATTATCTGAGAAAACTAAACTTATTGCTTGAACAAAAATATGAAATTGATTTCTAGATTTTAATATAAAGGCAAAGTAGAGTGAATTAATTGAAGTTGATATTCATTTTTTTGTTCTTTTTGGTTCATATAATAATTGTCATTCTCGATTTCAAATATCATTACTTTGTTTTTTTGATGATGCTCTACACTTGAACTACTTGTTTCATTTTTGCCGAATATTATTTTTATTAATTGACTTTGATTTCAAGTAGTGAAAAAAACTTATAACCTGATAAGAGTTTTGTTTTGAATGCATAGGGGTAATTTTAAAATCTAAGGATAATCTTGTCATATTCAAGCGAAAAAATTAAAGTTGGAGCTCCTGTAGTAAATTTTGGAGTGCCAATATCATTACCCAAATGAAAATTCATACTTTACAACTGAAAATATTTTCAATTTGTTTTCACATTTACGTTCTCAATAAATTTCAATCATTCTTTCAAACTTACATTTCACATCACTTTTCCCTCACTTTGTTTTTATCACTTTTCTCTCCTTCTTATATTTTCTTTCTTTAACCATTCTCTATCATCTAATCATTACTTTTCAATTATTTCACACATCACCAATTTCAAATATTTTCAAAAACACAACCAAACATACTTTCTTTTCTCACTTTTTTCACACGAAAATAAAAAAACTCATTCTCCCATATATTTTTGAAAATGAAGATTGAAAATGAATTGGAAACACATCCCAACAGAGCCTAAGTCTTTAAGATTTTATGTATGATATTTCCGTATATTCTTTAAAACTTGCAAAAGAATAAATTAAGAATTAAAAGACGCGTCGATGATTTCTCCGCCGTTAGCCCTCCGACGCTCAAATCAAAAATAATTTAGAAAAAATCACTTATAATCTTCAAGAACCTTGCCCTTCAATAGTAATAAAAAAAAAAAAAGATTTATATATGTCAATAATATGGCACATAAAACCCTAATTGTCATAAATTTGTTGAGTTTGGACCATAGTTAGCCCATCCTAATTCATTGATCCATTGAATATCTTAGGGATAATTGCAGACACCCCCCTCACATATGGGGTCATTGCACTTCACCCCCTCACTTATTGAAATGTGCACTTTACCCCCTCACTTATCATAAAATGTGCACTTATCCCCTTCGAGCAGCTCGGGCAGAAAGGATACAAAGGAATTTTTCGTACGTTGTTGTCCGGATTTGAATTTTTCTTTGTATTTTTTTGCCCCAAACTGCCCGAAGGGGGTAAGTGGACATTTTATGATAAGTGAAGGGGTAAAGTGCACATTTCAATGAGTAAGGGGTGAAGTGCAATGACCCCTGGGGGGGTGTCTGCAATTATCCCAATATTTTACACCATCACTTATGTTTAGGTACATTGTTCTAAAATATGTATAACTTTCTATAAAAGTGTTTTAATAATGAGTAATTCTTTAATTTCGCTTCCTAAATTTGCCGTTTAAATTATTTGATGGGTCTATCAGGTCGAGTTAACTGGGGTAGCCCTTCGTTTGGAATAAAAAAAATGCGGTGTAAATTATTTGCTTTTCTGTTACTCTGAATCCCAAACTCAACAATGTATGTAGGTGCAGTACTATAAAGTGGGGAAGGATTTAAATTCTCGTTTATTTGCTCAAAAATTGGTTTTTGACGTTGTGTGACATCTTTATTCTTTAACTACATCTTTTTTTTTTCAGAATAATGAGAATTCAAACATCTTTTAGAAGAGAAGCAATTGAAACATTTTTTAGAAGAAAGCAATAACTACAATTGACTAATAGCGAGTGGAGCTTTAAATAATGCAATTGACTAATTGAGATTTGAGAGTATAACTTTGAATAATAAAAAATAGAATTTACTCATTATAAAATCACATAGTTGAATTTATACTAGAACAATACTTTCATTTATAAAATCAATTTTATTTAAGAATTAGTTCTTTAGAAAACTTGAAAGAGCTTTAAATAAAATATTACTTTCCCAAACTCAACGTTGGTATGTAATTAGGAATATCCAAAAAAAAATTGAGACAGCTCTTTTTAATGAATTCTGTTAAAACAAAAAATTATAACTTGGGGCAAATGAAAGCCTCATCATAAAGATTTTATTAGGTCTCCATAAGAAAAACACATGTTTCCATAAATTGGTTTGAATTGAATAGCTAGGTTCATCATTTTATATACCAAATGTATTTAATATACAAGTATATAAAATTATAGAACTGTACTTATTTTCTTTTAGAGTTAAAGGTATTCTTGGTCTCAATCTAATTCCTAAACTTAGTTTCAAACATCTTTTAGAAGAGAAGCAATTGAAACATTTTTCAGAAGAAAGCAATAACTACAATTGACTAATAGCGAGTGGAGCTTTAAATAATGCAATTGACCAATTGAGATTTGAGAGTATAACTTTGAATAATAAAAAATAGAATTTACTCATTAATTTTTGTTTTGTCACAAATAGGATTTGAGAGTATAACTTTAAATAATGCAAGTGACAAGAATTTTTGTTTTGTCACAAAGATAGGTTTTACATGTTTAGTAGTGACAAGATATGTATAGAAATTGTCACTTTTAATAGTTAGTGACTAGAAAATCGTTGTCACTATTGACAATTAGTGACACCCCTATCAGGGACGGAGGGAGGGGGCTGGCGGGTGCCACCGCCCCCGCCCCCCCCCCCTCAAATTTTAAAATTTTCAACTTTTGCCTATGAAATTTTGTAATTTTGTTATTTCGCCCCTCCTTAAAATTTTAACTTTTATTTTTACCAATAACATTAACATTTGTAATTTTGCCCCTCTCGAAAATGACAAAAATAACCTTTCTATCAATTGATTTAACCAAACATCATATAAAAGAGTAGTAATGAAAATGAAGTTATTTTGCTATGATATTATACTACTATTATTGATCAGCGAATAAGAACAAGTGGATCTTTCCAAACTAGCTCTAGAAATGATAAATTACTCATCACACTCTTGCATAATCAGGGACTTTCAATTTTTATTTTATCCATTTGCACATGTAAAAAATGTGAAAAATCTGATTTCGCCCCCCTCAAAAATTGCAAACTTAATTTACATCCCTAATAAACTAAAGAATAAACTATATATATGGTAATTTGTAAAGTAGTTAGCCTACTTTTAAACTCAAATGGACTACAACTATATACGGCCCATATATCTAACTATCAAGCTAAATTGTAGTTTCACTTTTGTATATATCCATCATTCACAACAGTCCAATAAATTAGAGTTACGAGTTATGACTTTAAATTTTTTCCTTTAACTTCCCCTCCAAACATACTTCTTAGGCTTTTATATTTTGTTTTATTTAATATTAGGACCATTTTCTATTTAAGTTTTAAAACTATATTTTATTTAATTAGTTACGAAAAATGTATCAAATATTATTTTTATGTGGTTCGACAATTACCTACGTCCACGGGAGATGATAAGAGAATTTCACTATTAACAAAAAGAGGTATAGAGTACAAAGTATGTCCAAAGTGTTCTTACTAAACCTAATCCTCAATTTTTTTGCATATATATAGCGTACCGCATCTCGGGGGCAAACCCCCCGCACCCCCCATACAATCCTTCACTACCGGATAAATGAAACTCATAAAAATCTCGCCCCCCCCCCCCCCCACCAGAATTCCTGGCTCCGTCCCTGACCCCTATAGTGACAATTTGGTGACAACAAATATAATTGTCACTTTGTGTTATCACTAAATTGTCACTATACATGCGTCACTAATTGTCAATAATGACAACTTTAAAAAAACTTTTGTTTCTAAAAATTATTGTGACAAAGTAAAAATTATTGTCACTCATTATGTGTATCTAGTGACAATTTTAATATTGTCACTTCAAATTTTGTCACTAATTACATTACTTTTTGTTGTAGTGATTACGTATCAACTCTTGGGGTCCATGTGAGAAAATGAATGCAAAGAAGGTAGTAGTAACTAGTGACTAGGCTTGATTTGGATTATTTAATGTACTTCGATATCTGGTTTATACAAGTAATTTTCATAGCCTTATGTCGAGTTTTAGTTGAATATACTTGAATCACATTAATCCGAGAACTTAGGTATAATTCAGGTGGGAAATGATCATTAACGTAATAAGTGTAATCTACCAATCTTGTGAATTATATGTTGAGTACTATCAAATTTAACCGATTATGAACTACAATTTCGAATGATTTGAGTTTTTCTAGTCTAATTCTCGATTTAATAAAATAGCTAGAAACGATAGAATCACTACAACACAAATAATATTTGTGACAAAGTTTGAAGTGACAATGTTAAAATTGCTACTAAATATACATAATGAGTGACAATAGTTTATGATTTGTCACAATAAGAATTTTTAGTGACAGGAGTTTTTTTAAAAGTTGTCACTCTTGACAATTAGTGACACATGTATAGTGACAACACAGTGACAATTAAAATTGTTGTCACTAAGTTATTACAAAAGGTGTGTCACTAATTGTTACTAGTGACAAACAATTTCTTTGTCATTAATTATCAAGAGTGACAACTTTTATACAAATTTTATCACTATTAAATATGTAGAGCCTATTTTAGTGACAAAACAAAAGTTCCTTGTCACTAAAAATTTCTAATTAGTGACAATTTTGACATTGTCACTTTGACATTTTGTCACCAATGTCTTATTTTTTTGTAGTGAACGGAACTTTTATATCTTGCTCTTAAATAACTTGTTCATAATGTAAAAGTTAATATACATTACAACAAAAAATAAAGTGAATATAATAAGTGATGATGTCCAGATTATCACTAGGTATACATAATGGGTGACATTAATTTTTATTTTGTTACAATAATATTTTTTAGCAAAACAAACCTTTTTAAGTTGTCACGATTGACAATTAGTGACACATTTGGTATAACTAAATACGTGTCACTAATTGTCAATAGTGAAAACAATTTCTTTGTCACCAATTAATTAGTATGATTGATAGCTTTGTAATTCTCACTATTAAACCTGTGAAAAATCATTTTTGTGACAAAATAAAAGACTTTGTCATAAGATATATAAAAGCGACAGTTTTTATATTGTCCTATGGTATAATGTCAATAATGTTTTATATTTTATAGTGACAACATTGTATATAATTGTATAACTAATATGTATTATTATAAAATGTATATATATATATGTATAATATCATAATTAATTATGCAACATCCTATAATATTACAATAAAGTGTTAGGACATATTAGTACCTGATCTAGCACGGATTTTCCCCCTACTATCTTAGTCAAGAGGATCAACAATACGCAGAAACGACACTCTATCAATATTATAGACTGCACTCATACGATGTTGAGTTGCCTACGTACCCGTTTGGGATCAAGTCTAAACGTAGTTCAAATAAGGTGGTTAGAATTGATATGATTCGTAGTATGATGATCACTCGTATTTGTATAAGAGGTTCGTACTCTCGAGTCTCCGATTATCTAAGCTCCACGAGTAGTGATTCGTAGTATTTATGGCTCAAATTTCCCGGTCCCCACTTCTTCATAAATGACTGTATTTATAAAGTTTTCATTCGGTACTGTAGGGCGAATGATTGACAAGACGTCTTGCCTACGGATTCCCCACACGTGTATTTGATGGGTGGCACAGATTCGATGCCCATCGGGTCGGGCCATAAACCGACCCTACCCGAATTACAAAACACTTGGATCTTGGAGTGTAATGCAAATATCAAGGTTATAAGGACCGGGTGTGAAACCTGTCTCGTTTCATCGTATTCGAGGTAGTATTTCACATATACGACCCTATATGTTCCAAAGAATACGAGCTGACGACTATTAAATCTAATAATATTTTAGGTATATCATTAAGTCCCCCACTTCGTGAGTGAAGGGGAAAATACCTTAAAGTTCTTGACCCTTGACTGACGAAGTACAGTTTTATGCATCTGTTACCTCGTCTGGGCATTTATTCCCTTGCCTTTATTCTTAATTATAAGTCATCCACTACAATCATTACCTTGCAGCCGTTTCTTCTAATTAATTCTGACACGCCAATTCCAGAGAAACGTGTCTGTGCTGCCACTCCGTTCTTTCGAATTCCAAGAGACGCAATTGGAATTTGGAGCGTCACGTATTTACACCGTTGGATACAACTTTTGATTAAACGATCCGGACCGTTGATTTCAATTTACCCACCACTATATATATGGAGGACTTACCCTCTCATTTGAATTTTTACTCTTCTTCAGCCTGAGTTGACGGCAGTAAAACGTCGCATCGCACCTTCTGCACCTTCCGGCGTCCTTGCTACTCGGAGATCCTCTGCCGTTCAAAATCCGAACCTTTTCAAGCCTCTAGGTATAAGCTTCGTCTCTTTTTCTTTTATTAGTCCCATACTTTGCATATATATATTTTTTCTTTTATCATTAATGAGTACCTTCGGTGTGGGTGCCTCACCCCGAGTCTCCGACAAGGAGAATGAGACCTCCTCGTCTGATCATAGCGGGTCAGATAGTAGTTCTAGTAGTCCCGAAACATCCCCCGAACCCGCTGTGAATAACCCACCCATAGCCCTTGAGCCCGAGTCCCCTGATGTTCCCCCTCCATATCCAAATCTCGAGGGAGACGAGGATGTTAATGCCCAGCTATTTCCGGATATGGATAGGGCTCAAAGGCAAATTCCTTGGCTAGGTTACTCCTCAATCTTGACCGCATCGAATATCGCAGATATTAGGACTAGATATCACATCCCTCCCGAGTATCGTACAATAGTCCCCAATGAGGGCAATAGAATGCATCGTCCACCCCCAGGGTTTCGCACCATACATGTAGCCCATCTTGCATCTGGCCTTAGATTTCCCCTTCATCCTGCCATAGTAAACATTCTTCTACATCTTTGTTTGAGCCCCACTCAATTACTGCCAAATTCGTATAGGCATATAATTTTCTTTATAGTCGTAATGAGGATGTACGGGGTTCATCCGAACATAAAAAATTTCAACGATTTTCTATCAGTGCATCGAAGCACGCAGTCCAAGGAGGAAGGCTTTTTCTTCCTCGCACCCCAGCGTCATTGTCGTTTACAATCTCGAACTCAATCTTCATTTGGAGATTGGAAGAAAAAGTTTTTCTTCATCGCTCCACCCTTAAACGAACACTGGAGTGTCCCTCGTCCATGGGGTATGGACCTCGTTGAGTTGAGCAACGTGGGTCGACCCACTATACCTCGACGAACATTGAAACGCACTCTCAAGCGGCTGTTCAACCCGAGGTCGTGATGAGTGAATCAGTGCTTGTCACGTGTGGGCTAAGTAGCGCCAATGTGCCTCCCGTCAAGAATCTGGGTAACTTTTATACTCGTGTTCTATCCATTACAACACCTCGTAACATATTCGATGTATTGCATCTCACAAACTTATTTTTATCCTCCGCAGCAATGGAAGAAAGACAGGCTCGGTTGGACAAGAGGGTCGTTCTTGCAGCTGAGGCGGCTCAGCGGGCAGCCGCAGCAACAGGTCGAGGTACTGGCCGGGGTCGTGGCCATGGACGAACGCAGGGGCAACCCGCCTTGAGGATTGGCGAGCCTCAAGTCCAAGGATCTACTCGTGTGCAGCCATCACGCACGACTCCAACCGCCCCACGTCCTCCTCGAAGCAGCAGCACTACAAACGACCCTGAGACCGAGGAGGGTACTCTCGTCCGTCGGCGCCGTCCCGAGGCAGTCGGGGAGCTAGTGGGCGCTGCATATGTTCGCCCTGAAAAACGACCTCACCGGGAGGCAACTTCTCAATCCGCTCCCGGCGAAACCGCCATTACAGCCCCTCCGTCTAGCACGCCAGACGAGCCTAGTGCTCGTGATTTTGAACTGCTTAACGAGGCCGAGTCATTACTTCTGAATGACTACCTCGAGTGCGAGGTGACTGAACGTGCGCCTCCTCGTCCCGATCAACAGCCCCTCATCCAAGATTGGCACATCTATGCGGATAGCAGCATAATCAAGGATCGCAGTGGTAATACGACAATCGAGGTATACCAACGCACTCTGCTGCCCAAGGATAAGGCTCTGATCCTCGATCAGCCTCATCCCGTTGTCGAGAAGCAAGCAGCTCAGTATCTTGAAAAGGTATACTAGTTTCGTCTTAGTATCTGTCCATTCGAAGCCCTATCCTCTGCTATAACCTCGTTTGATCTTTTATCATTTCAGACGAAGCCCTTGATACATCAGTTATCCCTTACCAACTCGAGCTTCAAGGAAATCTTGAAGAGAAAAGAACAGGAGCTCACAGATTATAAAGGACAAGTCCAAGCCGAGTTGCTTGCTGCCCAAGAGGATAAGGAAAAAACCTCTTCTCTACAAGTAAGCTCGACTGGGAACTTAACATTTTATTTTCATTGCATTTGGTATAAGATGAATCGTATTCTCGTCACTTGCAGACGGAGCTCGATATGCTTTGCCGGTCCTACGATGCCGACAAGCTCAAAATGGCTGATCAGGAGCAAGCCAATGCTGTGCTTCGTCAACAACTGAATGTGCTGCAAGAGGGTATCGAAGCTGAAAAACGACGCCAATTTGCCTTAGGCAAAACCGCCGGTCGCAGGGAATTCCAAGAGTCCTCCTCCTTCCGGCGCCAACTTGACGATGCGCGCTTGGGCAGAGCTCGGGACATGCTGCGCTCACTATAGGACTCACTAATATAATTCGTTTCTTGTAAATTATCGTTAAAAGTCGAAAATCACCAATAAAGAGATTCAAAGTTGACTTCTTCTTAACCCAACAATTAGTTGCTACATAATCATCAAAATCAATTAATTAAAATGAGCAACCAAATAAAAAATTCCAAAGAATTTTCATGAAACGAAGACCGCGTAGTGGGATTCCACACGCAACCTAGCCGGCTAGTGCAAAAACCTACACCACAAGTGTTTTTTAGCTTTGTTTGTTTATGATTTCAAATTATATTTTCAATACTTTCGGTTACAAAATTATAAAAATCCACGTGACAAATTATTTTAAATCAAATACAAAATTTTTTTTAAATTCACTTTGTCATTAATCAATCCCTACATTCATCATTTCACGTGATCATAAACCAATAATCATTTAATTTATAATACATTTCACTTTCTCTTTTATATTTTTCAGTTATTTAATTCATCATACATTAATTAATTTTTATTAATTTGATAAATTTTACAAATTTCAACCATATTCTAAAAATATATACACAAAATAGATCAACACATCACATCAAATTCACATAAATACCTGTAATATGTCTTTCCCGAAAAAATTTCAAAATTTTAATTCAAAAACATTAACAAACAAAGCCTTTGCGATAGGTGGTTTCTACAGGTAGTGATTAAAAACTACCCACCCCCACCTATTTCTGTAGTATATGGGTGCACCAGGAGCAATCTGCACCATAGAATTTCCCGGTGGCTTGGCCTCTTCTCTTATTTGTAGATATTTTAAAAATACATTTCTTTATTGTAATCAATATAATAAAATACAACGTCGTTAAAGAACCTGGGACCTATATATAGAGCCTCCTTGTTTATTACAGCTATCTCTCTCCCTCTCGTGTTATATAGCACATATATATATATATATATATATACAAATTATATAACCAGTGTGTTTTTGCTCAAAGATTAATGGATTCTCCTCCTATAGATATTCCAAGATGGAGCCCTAGCCCTAATAAAACATCCAAGCTTATCAAAGAGCCCATGCAAAATACACATGATCATCTTGATTACTCAAATAGCTTTGCTTCTTCAGATACTGAAACACCCAAAACTTCTAAAGTTATCCGTTTTCCGTTTAGCTCCGGCCACGCGCCGCCGTATGCTGGTTCCATTGAATCATCATCTATAAGGTCGGTGGAATTGGAAAGAGTAAATGTCGAAGAAGATCAAAAGAATATTAACGTTGGCTTGGAACGAAATGGGGTTTACTTGACATGGAAGGATTTGTGGGTGACGGTGCCGGACAAGGCGGCGGGTGGACGGAGGGCGATTTTGGAGGGGATCACCGGCTACGCCGAGCCCGGCGAGGTTTTGGCAATTATGGGACCTTCTGGCTGTGGCAAATCAACTCTTCTTGATACATTGGCAGGTAATATACATCGTAGTAATAATAAGAGAAAATTACTTACAGATCGCCTCACTTAATTACGATGAACTCTTGGGGTGCATGTGAGAAAATGAATGCAAAGAAGGTAGTAGTAACTAGTGACTAGAATTTTCCAGTCACTACCTAAATCTGATTTGGCCGCACCCAACTATATTTCACAAAGAGAGTGTATTACATTTGTCATATAATTGGTAAGTTATTTTAAAAAATACAAATGAGTTTGACCGCGTCGGGTCTGGACTAGAATTTTCCCTAGTGACTAGGCTTGATTTGGTTTATTTAATGTACTTTGATATCTAGTTTATACAAGTAATTTTCATAATTAACCTTATGTCGAGTTTTAGTTGAATACTTGAATCACATTAATCCGAGAATTTAGGTATAATTCATGTGGGAAATGATCATTAACGTAATAAGTGTAATCTACCAATCTTGTGAATTATATGTTGAGTACAATCAAATTAAACCGATTATGAACTTCAATTTTGGATGATATGAGTTTTTCTAGTCTAATTCTCGATTTAATAAAATAGCTAGACAGGATAGAACGGAACTTTTATATATTGCTCTTAAATAACTTGTTCATAATATAAGAGTTAATATACATTACAACAAAAAATAAAGTGAATATAATAAGTGATGATGTTCAGATTATCCCTAGATACATAATGGGTGACATTAATTTTTATTTTGTTACAAAAATATTTTTTAGCAAAAAAATTCTTTTTAAGTTGTCACGATTGATTCGTGACACATTTGATCTAACTAAATACGTGTCACTAATTGTCAATAGTGAAAATAATTTCTTTGTCACCAATTAATTAGTATGATTGATAGCTTATGTAATTCTCACTATTGAACTTGTGAAAAATCATTTTTCGACAAAATAAAAGACTTTGTCATCAGATATATAGAAGCGACAATTTTTACATTGTCCTATGGTATAACGTCAATAATTTTTTATATTTTATAGTGACAACATTGTATATAATTGTATAACTAATATGTATTATTATAAAATGTATATATGTATAACTAATATGTATTATTATAAAATGTATATATGTACTATCATAATTAATTATGCAACATCCTATAATATTACAATAAAGTGTTAGGACATATTAATACCATTGTAATCTCAATATTTCTTTCGTTACAATCTGTTAATGAAATTACTCACAAGTATACAGGATAAAGATAAAAGTGATTTCTAACAAACACTCCCACTTGGGGGATAATTGCATATTGTACCCTTGTAAAATACGAAATTTGCACACATCCCCATGTGTTTAAAAAATAGCATGAAATGCCCCTATATTTTTCAAAATTCTACACGAAACCCCCAATCCTGCTTTAAATACACTGCGCGTGAATGCTACCTTCCGCGGATTTGACACTAATTGAGGGTTTTGTGCAGAGTTTTGAAAATTATAAAATTATTTCAAACTATTTTTTGAACACAAAAGAAATATATGCAAATTTCATGTTTTACAGGGTATAATATGCAATTATTCCCCCACTTGGAGTCGAAATGAGGATACATCGTGGGTATGGGGTAGACACGACCCTGCGGTCATTATTTCCTGACATAACATAAATTTATTCAGTAATTATTTATGATGATTGGTATGTACTGAACTAATTATTAATGCTATATCATAGTTGTCTGATGAGGGTGTGACACGACCCTGCTCATATCACTTTTTATGGGAAAAATTCTATTGATGGATCGGTCTAATCTATCTATTATCATTGAATGTATATATTTTAAGTGCATTTTATTATCTTACTCTTGCATTTAATGATGTGTAATGCAGTAGTTCTTTTGTACCCGATTTGACATAGCATATCTCGTATGGGAAAGATGTGAAACAGGCCTATTTTGAATTATTATATATGTTGGTTTTTCTAGGCTAATTCTACGACATACCAAATTCATGAGTTTGGACGTGTATTTTGTGTCTATATCTTTTGTACAAGTATCTATGAGAACGGCTTACAATACATTCTATTTGTGAGAAAGATAGACACTATAAACATTGTAATTAATCTAGTATAGATTTTTCCATTTTTCTCCTAGTACGTATACTTGTTAGTTTAAATTTAATTCTAAAGTTTTTGAGAGTTTTAAGTAGTTTAATTTATGAAGTCATTAACTATTAACTACTCTATTTAGTTTTCATTCGAAAATCAGTTTATTTTTTGGCGATAAAAAGGTTTTTAATTTAACTCTTCCAGGTATATATGCTTGATGAAGGGATATTGATATCGTACTAGCTAATTAATCTTAGTTTAGCATGTACTCCAATTAAGTTTTGATTATTTGAACATACAAAGTAAAATGTATTGAAATTCTATATGATGCAATTACCTTTTTTCCTACGTTAAATCGGCATAGGATTTATTATTTAATGAATATAAACCATTGTAATAAAAAAAATTATTTTTCATATAATTCTTTCATATACGCACTGTTGGGATTTCAACTAAAATATGAATTAACTTATTATCAACGCAAAATTGATTCGAATATATACATACATATATACATAGCGGTGACAACTCATAAATTGCTATTTTATTTAAATTAATTTCTTAACATTTTTCTAAGGCGGAACAATGATCAAGAAATGTGATTGCAGGTAGGCTAGATTCAAACACTAGACAAAAGGGTGATATTTTTATCAATGGCCGCAAACAACCACTAGCATTTGGCACTTCGGTAAGAAATCAAAGTCCCTTCTATTGACATTACCATCAATACGATGACTTTGAACATTTCTCATACCCTAAATATTGTAATTTGTATAACATGAAGCTTATTTTCACCTATGATTGTCATAAATATTTCAGGCTTATGTGACACAAGACGATACTTTAATGACAACATTAACTGTCCGAGAAGTTGTCTATTACTCCGCACAACTCCAACTTCCCGATTCGATGTCTAAGTCCGAGAAAAAGGAAAGAGCCGAAGCTACAATAAGAGAGATGGGCTTACAAGATGCTATCAACACAAGAATTGGAGGGTGGAATGTGAAAGGACTTAGTGGTGGCCAAAAGAGGAGAGTTAGTATTTGTATTGAAATCTTGACTCGACCTAAACTTCTTTTTCTCGACGAGCCTACTAGTGGTTTGGATAGTGCTGCGTCTTACCATGTCATGAACCGTATAATCAAACTCGCCCGACAAGATAGAAGAACGGTTATCGTTTCCATTCATCAGCCAAGTGGAGAAGTCTTTGAGCTTTTTCACAATCTTTGCCTTTTATCCTCTGGAAGAACGATATATTTTGGTCCGGCTTCAGAAGCAAATGAGGTAATATTTCTGTTACAAAATATAAGATATTAAATGTTTCTCCTTCATAACAAGTAAAGCATTTATATTCATTTTATACAACAATTCAATCAGTTTGAATCTCCTATTGCAAACAATGTTGCAATCTCCTATTGCACTTCACATATGAATGCATGTGCATAAAATAGTTCTTTGAATATAAATATAATATGGGTTATACTTGATGTGCAAGCATGATGTGCAATACCATTTTGCAATAGAAAATCACGTTGACAATTCGATAAAAAGGAAGTACTTATTGGTTTTTTACATGATTATGAAATAGTTTTTTGCTTCAAATGGCTTCCCTTGTCCAACATTGAGGAATCCATCAGACCACTTCCTCAAAACAATCAACAAGGACTTCGATGTTGTAAGTTGAGATATATTCATTGTTTTTCGGCTACTAAACGTGTGCATATCTTTTAAATAATAATATATCTAT
This sequence comes from Buddleja alternifolia, assembly GCA_019426215.1. Lineage (NCBI taxonomy): Eukaryota > Viridiplantae > Streptophyta > Magnoliopsida > Lamiales > Scrophulariaceae > Buddleja > Buddleja alternifolia. Next base: position 4,859,962 of record CM033400.1, on the reverse strand, counting down.
ATATAGCGCCTGATTATTGGATCAATAGGATATTGAACAAGGGTTTGGTGGAAAGATAAGCGCCACTGAAGCAATCGATGTTCTTGCTAAGTCATATAAGTCATCAGAGGCTTACCAAGTAGTACAACAACGAGTAAATGACATATGCCTAAAGGTAAAATAGTATATATTGTTATGATCAATTTTAGCCTTTCCTACGTGAAAGTTCAAATTTTTAAATATTTGCATTGCAGAATGGAGATCCATTGGAGATGAAGGGAAGCCATGCAGAATTCATTACTCAATGTTTTGTTCTTACACAAAGATCTTTTGTAAATATGTACCGCGATCTGGGCTATTATTGGCTTCGTCTAGCTATATATATTGCCCTATGCTTGTGTGTGGGAACAATATTTTATGATGTTGGCTATACGTATGGCTCCATCCAGGTAAATGTTTTGAAGTAAGATTGATGAAAACTTCAAAAGCACGCATTTTACTCCTAATAAATCTAATATGTATTTTTTGGATAAATGCTCATGGAGCTTAAATTTTCATGTTTGATGCAGGCAAGAGGCTCAATGCTCATGTTTGTTGCAGCATTCTTAACCTTTATGGCAATTGGAGGCTTCCCTTCTTTTGTAGAGGACATGAAAGTAATCTTCCTATTAACTTACTTCTAATCATATGTTGTGTTATGTTTGTTGGCTTGTATGGTAACAATTGCCTTTGTGTTCTAGGTGTGGGCTGATAAGTCACAGTCGGCATATGATACTTAGCTTTATTGGGTGTTTAAATATTTTAATTACAATATTGCTGCAAGCTATATTTTGAAGTACAATAGCAGTCGCTTAATTTACATTATTACTTTCTCGATGTTAGAGTTTGTTGACGTTTCCCCTCTTGATTTCTTTTGGATCTAGATTTTTACGCGAGAAAGATTGAACGGGCACTATGGCGTGACTGCATTTGTTGTCGGGAACACACTATCCTCCATTCCATACTTGTTATTAATCTCAGTAATCCCCGGTGCGATGGCTTACTATCTAGTCGGCCTCCAAAAGAGCTTGGACCACTTTGTGTACTTTGCATTGCTTTTGTTCGCATGCATGATGTTGGTCGAGAGCCTAATGATGATTGTTGCTAGCATCGTGCCCGACTTCCTCATGGGAATCATAACTGGGGCGGGGATCCAAGGCGTGATGATGCTCAATGGAGGCTTCTTTCGCTTACCAAATGATCTTCCCAAGCCATTTTGGAGATACCCCATGTACTATATTGCGTTTCACAAGTACGCGAATCAAGGGTTCTATAAGAATGAGTTTGAAGGATTAGAATTCCCTAATGAACAAGTGGGAGGGCCATCTATCATTACGGGTGATGAGATCTTGAGAAATGTTTGGCAAGTGGACATGGGATACTCGAAGTGGATAGATCTTGCTATTCTCTTTGGTATGGTGATTCTCTATAGGCTTATGTTCTTGGGAATCAGAAAAATTGTAGAAAAGTTAAGGCCTATTATTAGAGCTCTTTTTGCTGGTTCAAAGTAAGCAATATTCTTGTGTAAAAGAAGCATCATATTCTAAAATTTGTGTTTAGTTACTATTATTTTTAGTGCTTTTATCTATTCATTTAAATGACATTTATGTTTGATGTGTTTGTGTTATTTTCAGTAGTAGAGTTTTGATCATATTCTAAGAAAATGTTAATTTCTTTGTTTCTTTTCAATAGCTCCAATTTTAGGAATATATTGAAGTAAGACATTTGTCATCTACCAAATTACAAATAAAAATTGCACTTTAAGATCATATTATAAACTTGAATATTTCATTAAATTCAATGATAATAACATAAGAACAAATAATAAAGCGTTTTAAGAATATACTAAAATATTATATCATAAGTTTGATTGGGAAGCCTCAATTTAAATTTGATTCGAAGTCAAAATCAAATAAAATTAGTCCCCAAATGAATGAAAATTCATACATACAGTTTCAACTTGATGACACAAAAATTTTAAGAAATGTTATTTAATTTCCAATTTTATATTTTTCGGAAAATCCCTCATGAAAAGGGTTGCTCAAAATCTTTGGATCAAAAAATCCCCCTCGTTCGTATATGAACAAAGTTTATTATTTAAGTGGGTTTGACTCGTTCCCGACTAACGTAAACACTAATCGTTGATGACACAATATGCAACCTCCGATTAAAGGAATTAAATAATGACAATATATATAATAGTAGTCATAATAATAAAAGAATAAAAGAGCGAACATAGACTAAATAAATAAATGCTATGAAATAATTATCCATAGGGATAAATGCAAAAAAAAACCCTTGTGTTAAAGCGAAATTGCAAAAAAACACCTGTGTTAACGAAATAGGCTAAAAACCACCATGTGTTCTTAAAAAGTCTGCAACTAGTGGATTTTTCGGGGAAAAAAGAGCATGTTTTTCATGTTTTTCAACTTTAATGACATGCTTCTTTGTTTGGAGAGTGTAAAAATAACAAAAAAACATGTCATTAAAGGTGAAAAACATGAAAAGCAAGCTCTTTTTTTTTTCCAAAAATCCACTATTTGCAGACTTTTTAAGAACACAAGGTGGTTTTTAGCCTATTTCGTTAACACATGTGTTTTTTTGCAATTTCGCATTAACACGAGTTTTTTTTTTTGCATTAATCCCTTATCCATAGGTGCAGGCTATACATTATATCCATTGAAGAGAAAAAATACATAAAGGTTTTGATAGAAGACAAGATAGAGAAAACATCCACTACGTATATATTTCTTTTGCCTAAGCATGGATCAAAAGAGTAGAAATGCAATCTGCCAGAGATCCTTTTTGCGAAACTAGACCGATGTCGTCTACTCCCTTTTCACCAATGACTCACTGGATTAGGACTCACTGAATTAGGACACAACACCACTTTTGGTAATTGAGTGGAGAAATTTGATCTCCTTTTGCTTCTGCAGAACCCCTTCTTCCCTTACTTTCACTCTTTTTCTTTCTTTTTCTTTTTTCTTCTTCTATTCTTCTCTATTTCTTTCTTTTCTTCGTGCCGTGTATTTTCGGTAAATTGTTCATCACCTTCTTCTCTTTGTAGCATCCCTTTATATAGAGGTGGTAGCTTGGAGGTCAAATCTTGTGCAGTTGTAGAAGATGTCATTTATATTTATCAGTTTGTAAACTCCACATGGGAATCTCATAATTCCGATGTGGGATCCAAGTCACATACTTTGCAATTGGGATCATAACAAGCCACCACGCTCCGCAGCCCCGGCGCCCACGTGGGTTGGCTGTACGCTAGTAAATTAGCCCGGGGCAAACATTGCAATTCCGACCTCACCATCCACATCACGGATTGGCTTTGCGCTAACTCCTAAGCCCGGGCGAACACTGCTACGTCAGCGTCACCACCCGCGCCGTACGATTGCAACTGGGAGGGGCAATGGATGACTCTTATACCAATTGATACGACCTATTTCGATTAATGGGAGAATCGTTAAACATATCTGGATTAATCACAACAACAAGCCTGGAAATTGAATGGATTGAATCAATTTCGAGGATCTAGTTATCATAGACCCTTAACAATGAAGATTAAGGCCTAAATGAGATAGAGAGAAGAGAGGAATAATAACTCGTTCATTTACTTCAAAACAATGGCTGCCTATTACAGGTTATAGAATGAGCTTATATAAGGCTCATTTGTAGAAAAAGCACGCTGGTTAGCTAATTAAAACATAAAAGGTATGAAATGACAATTGTACCCCTAACTAACACAACAAATGACTAAAAGGCCCTTGTACTAATTAACTAACCAAACATCTAACTAATTCAATTATCAACCTACTACTTGTATATTAATTACTTAGAACAGCGTATAATAGAAAACGCAATCTCTTGTGACGACTTCTCAATTTGGTACGTAACAATACCCCCTTCAAAAGTCCTTGTCCTCAAGGACTTAGTGCAAACGGAACTTTGAAACTAGTTACCTCATCTCTGAGATAAGCAGTTCCTTTTCCTCTTGCACCATGTAGGAATACTTCATAGGTGTATCAGCGGATGGAAGGGCTAATTGGTGAGCTACCTTTCCCACCCTTTTTCGCATGTAGAAATGACCAAACACTACTATAGAATAGGCCTATTACAACGATTTTAACCGCTATAATAGGCAATGTTGTAATATGGCTTAGGCCTATTACAGGGGTTATTGGACCTATTACAGCAGTTTTAACTGCTGTAATAGGCAACGCTGTTATATGGCATAGGCCTATCATAGCGGTTCTAGCCCGAACTGCTGTAATAAGTTTTTTATTTTTATTTTTTAAATACAATTTCGAACCCTATTATAGCGATTCCAGCCCGAACCGCTATAATAGGGTACAATTTTTTTATTTTTTTTAATTTTTCAAACCTATTACAGCGGTTCAACTAGAACCGCTGTAATAGGGTTTTGGATTTTTTTTTTCTATATAACCAACAAATGTTGATTTGTTTGGGTCAACTGCTTGGCTTCTGTCATTCCAGCCGACAGGTAGCCTTATGCCTTTACTTCTGGCATTGATAACTTTTTTTATAGCCGTGACACCTCTCCGTATCTCATTTTCATGACAGCTATCTGATCTATATACATCATCCTCAGGAAAACTACCAGCAAGATCTGAAGCCATCGACCTACAAAAGCCAAAAAATACAGAAGTTAAATTCATATAAATTAAGCAGATTCATTTGGCAATTATAATTTTAAAATAGAAGTAATAAATACAGAAGTTAGCTTCATTCCCATTATTCTAGAAAAAAATTGGCAGAGTAACGGCGCAAAAATTTGTACCAAGTTCTTGACTTAATCTTCCCCCAAACTTGCAACCATAGGAAACCCAACATACCCAATAATTACAAATATTGATCACCAGTTGGATCACATAAATCACATAAAAATACAAAAAAACATCATATTTCCAGCAACGAAGTATAAATATTGATCACCAGTTGGATCACATAAAGCATCATATTTCTAGCAACTACAAATATTGATCACAAGTTGGATCACATAAATAAAAGTAATTAAAAATACAAATGACACTACATATTTCCAGCAACTAAGTATAAATATTAATCAACAGTTGGATCACATAAAACATCATATTTCTAGCAACCAAGTATAAATATTGATAAAAAAAATAAGTCTATCCTACAATTATGAAATAAGTTCAAATACCTTTCATCGTTTTCTTTTTTGTCGTTGGCTTAGCAGTCTTTTTCTTCCCATTGATACGATCATTTTTTTAGTACGCCGACGAATTGATGGATTAATCCATATCCCATCTTGGTGATCTTGTCGCATATACAATTTATCATCACTTATATCCAAGTCATCGTCACTATCAATTGAGTGTGAATCACCTAATGAGATAGGATTTTCTCCATCATCTTCACTTTCTTCATAATCATCATCATCATCAATACAAGTGTTTTTGTTTGCCGATAAAACAATGGACCACCTCTCATCAATAGGATCGGTGACAAAAAACACTTGCTTAGCTTGTGATGCCAAAATGAAAGGTTCATCTTTGTATCCCACCCTTTCAAGGTCTACTCGAGTGAAGCCTATTTCACTATTATCGATACCATTTTTATTGTCAACCCAGTTACACCCAAATACAGGCGCCCGGAACCAACTATAATCAACCTCCCATATACGTTCAATCACCCCATGATATGATAAATCGACATAGATAGGGTTATTATCTTTCGTACTTGAGATATGCATTGCTTGAGCTACAAGACTCACACCACTATTCTGCATTGTACTTCGTTCATCTTGGTCTTTTGTATAGAATGTGTGACCACTTATACGATAACCTGAATAACAAAATACTAGTTTGTCCAGAGCCATCGACAGTCATGTCAATTTATCTGAAACTGAAAGTGGATTCTCTTTCTGTTTCTCTTCAATATGCTTTCGGAACCAATCGATGAAATTCTTGTTATGTTTTCTTGAAATCCAGCTCTCATTTTTAATTGGATTGAATCTCCTAAGTTGGTTCTTATGCTCTTCAACATATGGGTCAACTTCATCGATGTTGTGGAGCACAAATAGGTGTGCCTGCTCCCTTTGTGTAATAGGACACTAACTAATTGCTTTTCAATTATGTTTTTTCCTTCTATTCCCCCTCCCACAACATGAGACTTTGGAAGCTCTGCAACATTAGAATCTGTCAGATACTCTGTGGAAAATGTAATGACTTCATCAACTATGTATCGTTCAACAATGCAACCTTTCGGTCGACTACGATTTTTCACGTAACCTTTCAATACCTTCATATAACGCTCAGTCGGATACATAGATCTCATAAAACCCGGTCCACATAGTTGTGTCTCTCTAACCAAGTGAATAGGTAGGTGAGTCATTATATCAAAAAAAGCAGGTGAAAAATACATTTCAAGCTCACACAAAATGATGACAAAATCAAACACCTTGCTTTGAAGAAGAAACATAATGAGGTTATAGTTTCTCTCACCTTTTTTGGCAAAATGGCCCGTATAGCAATTGGTAGCAGATGATCCATGATCACATGACACTCGTGAGTCTTCATGTGCCTTAGCTTCAAGTCCTTCATTGATACAAGACTGCTAATGTTTGAAGAATACCCTTCTGGAACTTTCACTCCATTAAGAAACTCACATAATGCAATTTTTCTTTCCTGGATAGAGTGTGAGCTGCTAGAGGCAAATAAGTACGTTTTCCCTTATTTGTGGGTGCCAATTTTTCTCTTATGTTCATTTCAACCAAGTCTAACCTTGCCTTTACGCCATCTTTTGTCTTTCCGGGCACATTTAGAAGTGTACCAATAACACTATCAAATACATTTGTCTCAATATGCATAATATCAAGAAAATGTCTAACATGTAAGGACGTCCAATACGACAACTCAAAGAAAATTGACCTTTTTCTCAACCCAGTTTTTGCAAGGTCATCAGCAAAAGTCTTTCCAAATTTGACCTCCAAGTCTTTTACATCCTCAAACACGTCTTCACCAGTCAAGCACTTAGGAGCTCGACCTTCTTCTATATTCCCATTGAAAGCTCTCTTCCACCGACGATATTGATGGTTCCGATTTAGCCATCTCCAATGCCCTTGGAATGCATATTTCTGAAAGTGTGTCAATCGATATTGATATGTACCCTTGACACATATGGGAAATCCACATTGGCCATGTACACCGTATCCTTCGAGATTTGGTCTTTCCGAAAAATTATTGATTGTTCCAAATAACATGACTCTCAAAATGAAATTTTCTTCTCTGAACATGTCATATACTTGAATACCGGTGTCCCACAACACCTTCAAATCCTCAATTAAAGGAGCCAAGTAGACATCTATATCATTTCCAGATTGTTTCGGCCCAGAAACGAGTATAGGCATCACTATATGCTCTCGCTTCATGCATCGCGATGGGGGAAGGTTGTAGATGATCAAAATCACCGGCCATGTACTATGTGAGCTACTTTGCAAGTCATGATGGTTCATGCCATCTGTAGCCATTACAAGGCACATGTCTTTGATTCTTCATCAAATTCAGGGAAATCATCATCAATCTTTTTCCATTGTGGAGAATATGAGGGTTGTCGAATCTTATCATCTTCAGTCCTTTCTTCAAGCCTTCTATCAGCATGCTATGTCAAGTCGTAGGCTAACTCTTTACTACTGTACATGCGCTTAAATCGTGGTATTATGGGCAAATACCACATTGTTTTGACAGAAGCAGATCCATTCTTCTTGTACCACGAGGTGCCACATTTTGTACAGGCCTTCAATGATGCATAGTCAGTTCTAAAAAATATGTAATCATTGAGACAGGCATGTATCCTCTCATATCCCATGCCAATTGAGGTTAACATCCGTTTATCCTCATAATTACGATTAGGTAACACATTATCCTCCGATAGCATGCTTATTAATAGACCAAGTAAGTCTGTGAAACTCTTATCACTCCACCCATTGTTGGTTTTAACTTGTATAGGTTTAAGACTGCTTTCAATCTTGTGAATTTACTACCACTATACAGTGGTGTCTTTGAATCACTTGTCAAATTGTCAAACATTTTAGAACAATTTCGCAAATCCTCCTCAATCACTTTTGCCATCTTCTCCAAACTATCAGGCTCATAATCATTCATGTTGAAATCCTGTGATGGATATGATGTACCACCCAAATCATCTGACGTGACACTGCTTTCACCGTGTCTTGTCCAACGTGTGTAGCTTTTATTAATTCCATTACACACCAAATGATCTTCCAACTCACATGGACTAATTCTCTTTCCAAAACAACAACGTAAACACGGGCAAGTGATCCTAGTTCGATCTGGTGCATGCTCAACCGCAAACTTGACGAACTCTTTCACCCCTTTCTCATACTGTTCCGACATACGATCCGCTAAAATCCAACTTCGATCCATCTTGATTCTGAATTAATTTAATTAAGTAATTTTAACATCAGTTGATAGTTGAATTAATGAAATAATTTTAATTTTAATTTATTTTCCATTATTCTAGAAAAAATTTGGCAGAGTAACGATGCAAAAATTTTTACCAAGTTCTCGACTTAATCTTCCCCCGGATGGGTTGCAACCAACATAATTCAGATCTTACGATCCGCTAAAATCTAACTTTGATTCATCTTGATCTTAATTAAATTAAATAATTATAACATCAGTTGAGTTGAATTAAATAAATTATTTTAATTTTAATTTATTTAGCATTATTTTAGAAAAAATCGACAGAGTAACGACGCAAAATTTCTACCAAGTTCTCGACTTAATCTTCCCCCAAACTTGTAACTAACAAAATTGGCATCTTTCAACCACAACAAACCCAACATTCTAATCTTTCACCCACAACAAACACAAAATGTCGATCTCACTACACGAAAATATTGATCACCAGTTGGATCACATAAAACATCTTATTTCTAGCAACTACAAATATTAATCACCAGTTGGATCACATAAATCACATAAAACGACAAATAAAACATCATGTTATAAATATTGATCACCAGTTGGATCACATAAATCACATAAAACTACAAAAAAAACATCATATTTCCAGCAACATACTAAGTATAAATATTTCCAACAACTAAGTATAAATATTTTCACAAAAATAGGCAAATCTCAAGAATTTCTTCTACTGTAAATTTTTTCTCATATTTATCTAAAAAGGTTATCCCATATCTGCACAAGAACAAACACATAGCACAAACCCGTTACATTTCTAATTTATAGGACAAAGCCGAGACACATAGCACAAACTCTATATATGTGTGTGTACGATGTGGCATGGCGTGATGCACATATAAATATATTGATTGGGTGTACGTACGATATACGTTTGATGTATGTATGTGGGATTGTGCGTATTAAGGTAAACACATGCATATAAATACATAATCTAAAGTATGTAGACTAATACGTAACATAAAATGTGTAAAAATACATGACATAAAGTATACATTTACGCAACAATATAATATTATCTTATGTTTTACACATTATTAATGAGTATAATGAATTTGATAATAACTAATTAGTTATATATATATATATATAATTAGTTATAATATATAATAAATAGGAATATATATTTATATATATAACAAACTTACCCAAATTGTGATGGTGGAGGCGGCGGGATGGCGGCGGTGCTATATATATATATAGAGAGAGAGTTATATATATATAAAGAATATATAAATATATATATATATAGACAAAGAGAGAGAGAGAGAGAGAGAGAGAGAAAACAGGCGGCGAGTGGCGGACCAGCTACGATGTGTGGTGGCGGTGGTGGGTAGTGGTGGTGGTGAGTGTGAGAGAGAGTAGAGAGAGGCGGCGGTGACGACGGTGGCGTCGGATCCGAGTGGAGAGAGAGACAGAGAGAGAGAGAGAGTGAGTGAGAGAGAGAGAGAGAGTGAAATAGAGAGTGTAAATTTGGGGGAAGGGGCGTCGGCCCTAGCTAAAACAAGGCTGATTTTTCGTTTTTTTTTTTTTTTGTAAAACAGTGGTTCGGCCGAACCGCTGCAATAGGAGCGGATATTTTTTTTACAATGGTTCAGGGCAAACCTCTGTAATAGGTCAAAACCGAAATAACCTATTACAGCGGTTCCAAAGAAACAGCTGTAAAAAGTGCCTCCGTTCAGCGGTTTAACCAAAACCGCTGTAATAGATGCGCTGTAATAGTGTGTTTTGTAGTAGTGAAAGTATTTAGGTTGTAAGTGAGTATGAGACGAGAATACCAATGCAAATTCTTCAACAATTGTATGTTTGTCAAGTTGGTAATTCATTTGAGACTTTGAAAGTATCCTTCCCGGACTTAAGATTTTGGAGTCTGCCCATCCTTCAGTTTTGATATCCGACGAGTTCAACTTAGATCCCTCTAGTGCTTTATGTAGAACCTTATCTTAATCTTTCTTCCTACCTAACTTCTTAGGAGTTTTTACATCCAAGCAATGATGCTTGCTCTTTCTTTGAGTGAGAATATGTGATGAATTATGGGCCACTACTTGTAACATATTAAGTGGTAATGGCTTTGATTCAAGGGATACACGTAGAATGTGGAAATTGCTCCATCTAAGCCATTTCTTTTCCGAACTGCCTAAGCTGCCTGTGAGCATCCCGAAAGTAGCAGATTGTAGTTGTGACAGCTTAAGACTATTGATTGCTAATTCCCATGGGGGTGGTTCAGGTGGTGGAAAACGTGTTTGTGGCTGCTTGTTCACTAGAAGGAACATGCTTAGCTGCATATTGTTACAGTCAACCATAGGAAACTCTTCAAGTGTTTCATCTAGCTCCAATAATTGGATAATGGAAAAATCTTTCTCCTCCTCCTTTTTTTGGTGCAGTACATCAAATGAATTTAATTCTTGACATTCTATGACATTTTCTACCGGCTGCAATTCAATGAACCTTTCAACCACATCACGAAAAGAAAAGGGCCCCGGTTCCTCTAACTTAACATCGATTGCGTCTATACATAACTCTTCATGAAATTCATCAAACACTGGGAACACTTGAATTTTTGTTTCATTATCCTCATACTCCCTCTTGGACGTTTCATCAAACACTATTGGTGTCTTTTCTTGATTTAGTTCTTCTTTGCAAGGCAACACATTACACTTGTGAATTTCATTTACCTCCTCCGGGGTACACTTTCCTATCATATCAAATACTCCAAAATAAAGGCTATGTTTGGTTATGTTTTGGGATGATATTTTGGTGAGAATTATTGGTGAGAAATTTATGAGGACACGTGCGTGTTTGATGAGATTGTGTATGGTTTTATTTTGGGAGTTGGTTTTTGGGTGAGTTTTTTTTGTGAGATAATGTTTGGTTTTGTTTACAGAGGGAACAAAAGTTACTGTAGCAGTCAAATTATGAAACTTTTGTCTGTTAGAGAGGAGAGAGAAGAGAGAGCACATAGAGAGGAGTGTAGGGACAAAGTAGGTGTAGAAAGATAGAAAATAATTATTATGTTTTTTCTTTTACCAAAAAGTAGTGTATTTTTTATCAAATATTTTGTGAACCAAACATGGTTTGGTGAGAATTTCGGACCAAACATGGTATGAAAACATAACTAAACATTACCAAAGAGTTTCATCCTCCAAGTTTTATACTCCATTTGAGTTGAGTGGAGAAATCTGTTGTTGGCTTGGAATTGCTATTTTTCGGCCTTTGGTAGAAAGAACGTGCTCATATAATTTGGCTAATGAAATTGCCTCTTGAAGTGTTTTTGGTTTAAACATCACCATTTTTATTTGAATTTCATCCTTCAATCCCATTAGAAAACATCTAACAAGCCCATATTCATTCGTATTCACACAATTCAACATCTTACTAAACTTATCTGAGTATTCTTGAACACAAGTTGTTTACCTTAAATTGTTTAATTCTGAAATAGGATCATCACTAAGAAAAGACCCAAACCCATTACTCAAGGACCAAATATATTCTTCCCATCCCGGCATCTCACGAGTGAACCTCGATTTCTTGTAAATTTTATGCCATTGTAATGCCTTTCACTCTAAATTCATGATTGCTAAGTCTACCTTAGCATCTGCAGATATACAATTTGCATCAAAAAGCTTCTGACATTTAAACAGCCATCCTCTCAAGTTTTCACAATAAAATTTGGATAGATCATTTATCAAACACTTGGTAGGCATCTCATATTTTGTATTCTGGGGAAAATTAAATTGAGACTTACTAGAATATTGGTTTCCTTTCTTCAAAGATATCATAACAATCATCTGTCAGAGTTCTTCCAAAGATTGACCCAGCTTCTCCGAATTCCTGCGAAACAACTCCTTAAGCTCGTTTACATTTTCGGGCAGCATTTCAGTTTCAAGTTGCTCTGTTATAGTGTTTGAGTCGTTAAATTCGAGGATAGACGGCTCTGATACCAATTAATATGACCTTAGGAGAACCCAATCTCAAAAGCTAGTTATTGAGGTGGAAGAGCCCAAGTCCATATAAACCCCACATGGGAATTCCTTAGTTTTGATGTGGGATCCAAGTCATATACCTTGCAATTTGAATCGTAACAAGCCACTACGCTCCGCAGCGTTGGCGCCCACGTGGGCTGGCTGTGCGCTAGTGAATTAGCCTCGGGCGAACATTGCAATTCCGACTTCACCATCCGCGTCACAGATTGGCTTTGCGCTAACTCCTAGCCCCGGGCGAACACTGCTATGCCCGCGTCACCACCCGTGCCGCACAATTGCAACTGGGAGGGACAGTGGATGGCTCTAATACCAATTGATATGACCTATTTCTACTAATGGGAAAATCGTTAAACATCTCCGGATTAATCACAACAATTAGCCTGGAAATTGAATGGATTGAATCAATTTTGAGGATTAAGTTGTCATAGACCCCAACAATGAAGATTAAGGCCTAAAAGAGATAGAGAGAAGAGAGGAAGAATAACTTGTTCATTTACTTCTAAAAGAGATAGAGAGAAGAGAGGAAGAATAACTTGTTCATTTACTTCTAAAAGAGATAGAGAGAAGAGAGGAAGAATAACTTGTTCATTTACTTCAAAACAATCGCTGCCTATTACAGAGTATAGAACGAGCTTATATAAGGCTCATTTGGAGAAGAACCACGCTGGTTAGCTGATTAAAACAGAAAAGGTATGAAATGACAATTGTACCCCTAACTAACACAACAAATGACTAAAAGGCCCTTGTACTAATTAACTAACTAATTCAATTATCAACTTACTAATAGTATATTAATTACTCAGAAAAGCGTATAATAGAAAACACAATCTCTTATGACGACTTCTCAATTTGGTACGTAACAATTGGGATTCCTATGCTGATGTAGTTAGAAAGTAGGGAAATAAAAAAAGAGTTGCATTGTCAAACTAATCAATTTATGATTTACGAAAAAAACAAGCTACATTAAATTTGATAGAACCTTTCTCTTTTAAGAAAAAGTTCTATTGTCAAACTAAATCAGCTAGTTTGACAACGAAACCTTGTTTTTTTTTTTCATATAAAAAAGAAGTTTGCCCATATCTCTGTAATTAATTGGGAAAAATTCACTTTTTATCTTATTGGAGTTCGGCAAAAAACAAATTTAGTCGTATAGGGATTTTTTTGACACTTTTGGTCCTATTGAAGTCAAAATGTGACACTTTTGATCACAGTCATCTATTTTTAGACAAAATTTAGCCATGTGAGACACATGTTCGATTAGTTAACTGCCTTGGGATTCAAATGAATCACATGAGGGGCAGTTAACTAACCGAGCGTGTACCTCAAGCGGGTAAATTTTGTCCAAAAAATAGACGGACGGGATTAAAAGTGTCACATGTTGACTCCAATAGGACCAAAAGTGTCAAAAATTCCTATGAAAGTAAAAAGTGTTTTGGCGGAACTTCAATGCAATCAATAATGAAATATTTCCCGTAATTAATTGAAAGCATTCTTCTAAAGATGTACGTTGGACCCTAGATTTTCATTTTTATGCATATTGTGGTAATTAAACAAGTCAAATTATGATTTACAAGAAAAAACAAGATGTGACCTCTTGCCAAGGCATTGTACACTGGATATGTATAAAAAAAATATGTAATATATATCAATACATAATCTATTAATTTATAATCTAAAAAAAAAAGATGATTCAATAAAAGATTTTATTTGAGTATAGAAAAGTTTGTTTTTATTTGAATTTGAACTACCTTGGTAGCCACCTTCTGTTGAATTTGAAAATTTGACTATTTCAGATAAATATATATAATTATAAATATCCAAATTCAAAAAAAATAAATTATTTAATTACTTATTTGGACCAATTAAGTTCAATTAAGCCATTCATATTTGTGCCTATTTTTTTTTTGTTGACCCACGGGGTGTCCGGGCTAGCTTTCGCGCACCTCGACTAATCTCCGTTCACGGTGCGTGGTTGCTGCTGGCCAAGCATTATTTTGACAACGCCGTGAATCGATCCTGGGAGCTCCAGCATCAATCCAAAGTTGTCCTAGTGACAGCCTTATACCACTATGCCAAGAGTCTTGATTATATTTGTGCCTATTTGAATGAACTTAAAAGTCATGACCTTGTTTGGTTACGTTTTGAAGGCATTTTGGCCCGAATTTCTGATAAAACATTGTTCACTCTAAGAGACTTGGGTCAGAAAAACAACACAACTTTTTGGCCCAAAATATGTCCGACCATTTAGCCTACTTCTCTCACTTTTGCTGCCCCTACTCTCTCTCAATAACTTCTCTAACAATCTGTCGTCTCTCTCTTCGCCCCTCCCCCCCTCCCTCGCTCTCTCTCTCTCTCTCCTTGTCCGCCATTTTTACTTGCTAAGAGCAGCTCCAACAGAGCTGTATTTTTGTGCAATTTGCACTTTTAGAGTGGCAAAACCCACGCCAAAATGGAGTGGGTGAACAGTGTCACGCCAAAAAGTTGCACTATTTTTGTGCTACACCAATTATAAAAATTTCCACTTGCAAAATCTTCTGTTCTTACAGTGTAGTCCATATATATATATATATATATATATGTATATGTATGAAGTACTTGTTACATATATATTTATATATATCTTATACGGAAAATATATGTCGCATAGATACATGTACATATTTGTGTATATACATAAACCAATACATATATCACTACTACAAAAATACACTATTACAGCGCACCTATTACAGCGGTTTTTAGAAAATCGCTGAACGGAGGGGTCTATTACAACGGTTTTTTGGTGAACAGCTGTAATAGGTTGGCACATGGGACCTATTACAGCGGTTTTTTAAAAAACCGCCGTAACCGGTCCGGACCGGTTACAGCGGTTTTCCAAAAAACCTCCTTAACCGATCAATTACAGCAGTTTTTCGGAAAACCGCTATTATAAAAAAAAAGTCAAAACCAAAATTCCCCCCCCCCCCTTTTTCCCCCCACTCAACCGATCCCATCTCTCTCTCTCTCTCTACTCTCCCTATCTCTCATTCAACTCCCCCCACCGCCGCCACCACCACTTCCACCTTCGCCGGCGCCGCCCCACCACCATTATTCTCTCTCTCTCTCTCTCTCTCTCTCTCTACTACTCTATATCTCTAGCTAGCTCTATAAATATATATATATATATATATATACACACCACATATATCGGCCCCACCACCACCACACCCACCATATACCGCCGCCACCACCACCGTATTCCGCCGCCTCCGCCGCAGCAGCCGCCGCCGCCCAAGCGCCGCTCCTCTCTCTCTTGACTCTCTCTCACCCTATAGGTATATACTTATATATATATATGTTTATATATGTTGTGAATATTTTATATATCTTATGAAATTAAAGTTTTATATGTTAATATTTTGATTGTTGTTATACATATGTTATGTTAATTGGGATTTTGTGAATTATATAATGTGGGTTATAAATTAATATCTTGATTGTTGTTATATATATATATATGTTAGTTAATTGGGTTTTGTGAATTATATAATGTGGATTTTTGTTATGTTGTGTTATGTTATAGTTGATTATGTTATAATGTGGATTGTTGTTATATATGTTGTAGTTGATTATATTAATTGGTTTTGTGAATTATATAATGTGGGAATTTGTTATATATAAGTTATGTTAATTGGGGTTTCTTGATTGTTGGATTTTTGATTTATGCTATGATATGTTGGTATTATGATTGGATTTTTGTTGTATTTTTTCGGTTGACATCGTTTAATGCATTCATGGTTTTGTGAAGTTTGATTGGTTTTGTGAACGAATTGATGGATTAGTTTTGTTGGGTTGCAAATTTGGGAGAAGATTAAGTCGAGAACTTGGTAGAAATTTGTGCGTTATTACTCTGTCGAATTTTTGAAAATATGATGCTTTATGTGATCCAACTGGTGATCAATATTTATAAAATGATGCTTTATTTTTAGTTTTATGTGATTTATATGATCCAACTGGTGATCAATATTTGAAGTTGCTTGAAATATGTTGCTTTATGTGATCCTACTGGTGATCAATATTTTCGTATAGTGAGATTGACATTTTGGGTTTGTTGTGGGTGAAAGATTAAAATGTTGGGTTTGTTGTGGTTGAAAGATGTGAATTTTGTTGGTTGCAAGTTTGAGGGAAGATTAAGTC
The DNA here is from genome assembly GCA_019426215.1 of Buddleja alternifolia. Lineage (NCBI taxonomy): Eukaryota > Viridiplantae > Streptophyta > Magnoliopsida > Lamiales > Scrophulariaceae > Buddleja > Buddleja alternifolia. The sequence continues at coordinate 4,843,293 of CM033400.1, read as the reverse complement.
GAGAACTTGGTAGAAATTTTTGAGTTGTTACTCTGCCGAATTTTTTATAGGATAATGGGAAATAAATTAAAATTTTGATAATTTAATTAATTCAATTAAACTGATGTTAAAATTAATTAATTTAATTAATTAAGAATCAAGATGGATGTATCGAAATTGAATTTTAGAGGATCGTAAGATCCGAATTTTGTTGGTTGTAACCCAGGCCACCCGGGGGAAGATTAAGTCGAGAACTTGGTAAAAACGTTTGTGTCGTTACTCTGCCGAATTTTTTCTAGAATAATGGGAATTAAATTAGAATATTAGCAGATCGAAGTTGGATATTAGCGGATCGTATGTCGGAGCAATATGAGAAAGGGGTAAAAGAATTCATCAATTTTGCAATTGAGCATGCATCAGATCGGACTAGAATCAGTTGCCCGTGTTTACGTTGTTGTTTTGGAAAGAGAATTAGTCCACGTGAATTGGAAGATCATTTGGTGTGTCATGGAATTGATAAAAGCTACACACGTTGGACAAGACACGGTGAGAGCAGTGTCACCTCAGATGATTTGGGTGGTACATCATATCGATCGTGGGATTTGGACATGAATGATTATGAGCCTGATCGTTTGGAGGAGATGACAAATGTGATTGAGGAGGATTTGCGAAATTGTCCCAAGATGTCTGACAATTTGACAAGTAATTCAAAAACACCACTGTCTAGTGGTAGTAAATTCACAAGATTGAAAGCAATCCTAAACCTCTACAAGTTAAAAGCCAACAGTGGGTGGAGTGATAAGAGTTTCACAGACTTACTTGATCTATTAAAAAACATGCTACCCGAGGATAATGTGTTACCTAATCGTACTTATGAGGCTAAGAAGAGGTTAACCTCAATTGACATGGGATATGAGAGGATACATGTCTGTCTCAGTGATTGCATATTGTTTAGAACTGACTATGCATCATCGAAGGTTTGTCCAAAATGTGGCGCCTCGCGGTACAAGAAGAACGGATCTGCTCCTGTCAAAGCCATGTGGTATTTGCCCATAATACTACGATTTAGGCGCATGTCCAGTAGTAAAGAGTTGGCCAAGGACTTGACATGGCATGCTGATAGAAGGCTTGAAGAAGGGATTGAAGATGACAAAATTCGACACCCCTCAGATTCTCCTCAATGGAAAAAGATCGATGATGATTTCCCAGAATTTGGTGAAGAATCAAAAAACCTTCGCCTTTTATTAGCTACAGATGGCATGAACCCTCATGGCTTGCAAAGTAGCTTATATAGTACATGGCCAGTGATTTTGATCATCTACAACATCCCCTCATCGCGATGCATGAAGCGAGAACATATAATGATGCCTATACTCATTTCTGGGCCGAAACAACCTGAAAATGATATAGATGTCTACTTGGCTCCTTTAATTGAGAATTTGAAGGTGTTGTGGGAGACCAGTGTTCAAGTATATGACGGGTTTAGGGAAGAAAATTTCAATCTCAGAGTCATGTTATTTGGAACAATCAATGATTGCCCGAAAAGACAAAAGATGGCGTAAAGGCAAGGTTAGACTTGGTTGAAATGAAGATAAGAGAAAAATTGGCACCAACAAATAAGGGAAAATGTACTTATTTGCCTCTAGCAGCTCACATTCTATCTAGGAAAGAAAAATTGCATTATGTGAGTTTCTTAATGGAGTGAAAGTTCCAGAAGGGTATTCTTCAAACATTAGCAGTTTTGTATCAATGAAGGACTTGAAGCTAAAGCACATGAAGACTCACGATTGTCATGTGATCATGGATCATTTGCTACCAATTGCTATACGGGCCATTTTGCCAAAAAAGGTGAGAGAAACTATAACCTCATTATGTTTCTTCTTCAAAGCAATGTAGAGCAAAGTGTTTGATCCTGAACAATTGCCTGCACTTCAGAAACAAATTGCCATCACTTTGTGCGAGCTTGAGATGTATTTTCCACCAGTGTTTTTTGATATAGTGACTCATCTACCTATTCACTTGGTTAGAGAGACACAACTATCTATGTGGACCGGCTTTTATGAGATCTATGTATCCGGCTGAGCGTTATATGAAGGTATTAAAAGGCTACGTGAAAAATCGTAGTCGACCGGAAGGTTGCATTGTTGAACGGTACATAGTTGATGAAGCGATTACATTTTGCACAGAATATCTGAAAGATTCTAACGTTGCAGAGCTTCCAAAGTCTCTGCCAAAAAATCGCTGTAATTGATCGGTTACGGCGATTTTCCAAAAAACCTCCTTAACCGATCAATTACAGTAGTTTTTTGGAAAACCGCTATTATAAAAAAAAAAAGTCAAAACCAAAATTCCCCCCCATTTTTCCCCCCACTCGACCGATCCCCTCTCTCTCTCTCTCTCACTCATCTCTCTCTACTCTCTCTCTATCTCTCACTCAACTCCCCCCACCGCCGCCACCACCACTTCCACCTTCGCCGGTGCCGCCCCATCACCATTATTCTCTCTCTCTCTCTACTACTCTATATCTCTAGCTAGCTATATAAATATATATATATATATACACACACCACATATATCGGCCCCACCACCACCACACCCACCATATACCGCCGCCACCACCACCACCGTATTCCGCCGCCTCTACCGCAGCAGCCGCCGCCCCCCGAGCGCCGCTCCTCTCTCTCTTGACTCTCTCTCACCTTATAGGTATATACTTATATATATATATGTTTATATATGTTGTGTATATTTTATATATGTTATGAAATTAGGGTTTTATATGTTAATATTTTGATTGTTGTTATACATATGTTATGTTAATTGGGATTTTGTGAATTATATAATGTGGGTTATAAGTTAATATTTTGATTGTTGTTATATATATATATGTTATGTTAATTGGGTTTTGTGAATTATATAATGTGGATTTTTGTTATGTTATGTTATGTTATAGTTGATTATGTTATAATGTGGATTGTTGTTATATATGTTATAGTTGATTATATTAATTGGTTTTGTGAATTATATAATGTGGGAATTTGTTATATATAAGTTATGTTAATTGGGGTTTCTTGATTGTTGGATTTTTGATTTATGCTATGATATGTTGGTATTATGATTGGATTTTTGTTGTATTTTTTTGGTTGACATCGTTTAATGCATTCATGGTTTTGTGAAGTTTGATTGGTTTTGTAAACGAATTGATGGATTGATTTTGTTGGGTTGCAAATTTGGGGGAAGATTAAGTCGAGAACTTGGTAGAAATTTGTGCGTTATTACTCTATCGAATTTTTGAAAATATGATGCTTTATGTGATCCAATTGGTGATCAATATTTATAAAATGATGCTTTATTTTTAGTTTTATGTGATTTATATGATCCAACTGGTGATCAATATTTGAAGTTGCTTGAAATATGTTGCTTTATGTGATCCTACTGGTGATCAATATTATCGTATAGTGAGATTGGCATTTTGGGTTTGTTGTGGGTGAAAGATTAGACTATTGGGTTTGTTGAGGTTGAAAGATGTGAATTTTGTTGGTTGCAAGTTTGAGGGAAGATTAAGTCGAGAACTTGGTAAAAAAATTTGTGTCGTTACTCTGCCAAATTTTTTCTAAAATAATGGTGGCGTTACTTGGTACTATATATTTGGTATATGAATCTAAATTCTGTATTTTTAGCTTCTGTAGGTCGATGGATTTTGGGGCTGCTGCAAACAAACGTGTTGAAAGTGAGATACGTAGAGGTATCGCTGCAATGAAAAAAGTCATAAATGCCAGAAGTAAAGGCTTAAAGCTACCAGTCGGCTGGAATCGGAATGGCCAACCAATTGACCCAAATAAATCAACATTTGTTGGTTACATTGGAGTCATAGCTCGTGACAGGGTGCCGATTACCATCAGTGATTGGCGACACGTCTCAAAAGCAACAAAATCAGCAATTTGGAATGAAATAGCTGTAAGTTGGTTATTATCACGTTTCTAATTAATTGGTTAATGTATTTTTTGTTTATTCAATTTTCTCAAAATTATAATTTCATATACACTTTGTTGTTTGTTTTTCATAGTTGGCCTTTGATATTGACGAAAGTAGACACAAATTTGTCATGGCCGAAGCTGGAAAGCTAGCGCGAAACTTCAGGAGCTTCTTGAGCAGAGTGTGGGTAGAGGATGATAATGGGAATATTAATTCCATCCCACCCGAAAAATATAATATATCTCAAGAAGATTGGACAGCGTTTTTACATATACGGAAAAGTGAATCTTTCCTGGTAATTATTTTAATTTACGGGTTCATTTGTTGCATATTGCGTTTATATGAACATTGACTAATGCTTTGATTATGTAATGAACAACAATTAAGTAGGGACAATCAGGAAAGAGCAAAGGACCCTGAATATCCCTATAGGAAATCACGTGTTGGATATGCTCAATTGGAGCAAATTGAGGTATGTAGTTCGTTTAACAGTGAATCATTACAAGTAATAAAAATTCCTTGTTAATATATATATATATATATATATATATATATATAATCGTAATATAGATGGAAAAAAGAAAGGAAGCTGGGTCAGACCCCTCAGACGTGACACGAGCACTCGTGTGGAGGATTGCACATTCTGACAGCCAGCATAACATTGATAATGTCAATGTTAAAAGAATAGTGCATGAAATTGTGAGTTATTTGCAATTTTAGCTATATCATGTGTTGTATATTTTTTTTGAAATTTTTTTATAAGAGCAAAGTTCACTAATTTTTAAAGGTATTATTACAGGAGTGCTTATCACAGGAGGGTAGCAATAGTGGAAGCGAGAGGACCCAAAATGATATATTGGCTAAAGCTCTTAACAAGAAGGAGCATTCGGGTCGCGTTAGGGGAGTAGGCTTTGGGGTATCACAAAAACACTATTTTATTGACAAAAAGCTTTCTAAAGATGAGGAGATTGATAACTTGAAAAACATGGTGCACATGCTCACTGCATCACTATCCTCATTGCGACGCGAGTTTGACGAGCATAAGGCGTCTGGGTTGCAGCAGCCACATGAAGATGAGGCGGTTTCTTTGAAAGATAGCTGCCCAGATCCAGTTAAGAACCTTCCTCAGGTAATGATATGAAATTATTAAGTGATCATAAAACTTGCAATTCATTAAAATACACAAATGTTTCTAATATAATGGTATATATATATATTTTATATATGTAGGTTGTGGCGCCATGTCAATTGTCACTTTCAACATCGTCTCATCGTTTGGTGGCTAAAGGACAAATGTACAATCGACCAGATGATAGAACGCTGCATACACTTCCATTACCCACCCACCTTGTGAAAGTGATGATTGACATTGCAATTGAAGATATTGCACCCCTACCAGTCCCTCTTGCTGATGAAGGAGTGTTCACAGTTTCTGAGGCTGTGGGATACATTGTTGCTTGGCCTAAGAGTCTTGTCACTGTCAGTGATGCATCGGTACATAATTATTAATACCTAGCCATTAATAAATTATAACAATTGTTTAAGGTTACTAAATATACTTTGGTTTGTAACATTCACGTTGGTTTTCTTTGCTTAAATAGTCTCTTGGAAAATCCAAATCATCAGTTGGAAAACATAAATCAGAGATGACGAAGCACTCAGCTATCAAACAAACACCTCCTGTGGCCAACCCTTCACGTGAAGATGACAGAGCAGCAGACGTAATAGCTAATCAACTGCCTCAGCCACTTGTAACTCTTAAAAGGTACCTGCAAATAATGCCTATTGAACAATTGATCGCTATAGACATTCCCGAGGCAATCTATAATAACGAACCCTATCAAGAGTATCTTGGGCGGGAGGAGATCTGCCATTTTTTGCGCAAGGAACAAATAGGAGTCTCTGTCATTTCAGTTTACATCAAGTAAGTTTTTAAATATGAATTAAAAAAAGTTAGTTTTTAAATTATTTTACTGCATTAATTTGAACTATGTTTATTTTCTTGTTCAAATTTATTTTATGCTTAATTTAGGTGTTTGTGGGCTAAGTACGTGGTCCCCGAAGAGAAAACAAATAATTTTGGGTTCCTTAGCCCACATACTATAGCTGTGGGAGCAGGTATTACTCCCTCTCAGCGTATCATACAAGCGCAATATATAACAAATGCCATGAAAGATTGCGCAGATGGGAAGTTGTTTATTGCACCTTACAACACCGGGTGAGTTACTAAACACCCAACTTTATTTTGTAAAATTTGTTACGTACGCAAAACTAATTTTGAACTTATCTTTTGAATGCTTTTTAATTTAGGGGACATTGGGTGTTGTTTATGATTGATCCAATTAAAGAGATCGTTTATTATCTGAATTCTTTGCACGTTGATTCGAATAACCGACCTGATATGAAAGAAACAATCAATCAGTAAGTTTTTCATTCAATCAATGTATTCATTATATTTAATATTAATTTTAAAGTGTATATATCTTCCTAGATTTCACATGTATATTTGCTTGATATTGACATCTTTCCTTGTTTCTTGATGTTTTTAACAGTGTTGTGTTGATGTCTCGTGCAAATCGTAACACCCAAAAGGCCAAATCCAAAAAAATGGCCTGTAAATGGACTTCTATAAATGTTAGTGTAATTTTATATTTTCGAAAGATTATTCGTATAAACGTTATTGTTCTAATACAATTTTTTATTTCAATTTTGTAGTGCCCCATGCAGTTAAACGACAAAGATTGTGGCTTTTTTGTTATGAAATTCATGAAGGATATTATTAGCCACGGAGAATCTACAATCCCACCAGCGGTATGCATAATCCTAATTAATACTCATCATCAAATTCTAATTTCCCTTTATAAGTTATTAAACCTTTGTTGTGTTTTCAATCTCTATTGTGCAGTACTTTCCTAATTGTCAATACGTCACTTACTCTATAGAGCAACTTGATGAAGTACGTGGCGAATTGGCACAAGACATTTTCCAATGCGCTTTTGGTATGGTGTAAGTTGAAAATTGTTATAAATTTTTATTTGATTTGTTGTATTTAATTGATTGTAAACTCGTTATCAGTTGTTGGAGATTATACGTAAAATTTGATTTGTTGGAGATTATGCGAATTGGAACAATATATTTGTTGGTTTTTGTTGTTAGAGATGATCATTTAATTTGGTGAAGTTAATTTTGGGTTTCACGTTTGTTGTTTCTGTTGAATTGATTTTATGGTTTGTTGTGTTAGTGTGTTGAATTTTGAGTTTGTGGGAAGCTGGTTACAATAAATTTTGTACAGTACACCAAGAAAAAAAAAAATACACCTATTGTAGCAGTTTTTCACAAAACCGCCAAAATAGGTCAAACCTATTATAGCGGTTTTTTGAAAAACCCCTATAATAGGTTGACCAATTACAGCGATTCCGAAAAAACCCGCTGTGATTGGTCCCTATTATATATAGCGGTACCAGTTACAGCGGTTAAAACCGCTGTAATAGGTAAAAAAAAAAATCGCTGGAATAGGTCATTTTTGTAGTAGTGTATATATCCAATAATTTGGTTTTATATATTAATAAAAATAATACATACATATATATATATATATATATATATATAAACTATGATTACAAACATATATAGATTCATTTATATAATATACGTTACAAATTCAATATTATATTATAATTTCACTTAGTTAATTAATTATTAACAGACAAAAATTTATATGATGTGACTGCTACAGTAACTTTTGTTACCTCTCAAAACAAAACCAAATACTATTTCAACAAAAAAATCACTCAAAAATCAACTCTCAAAATAAAACCAAACACGATCTCATCAAATACGCATGTTTCCCAAAAACTTTCTGACCAATAATTCTCACCAAAATACAACTCCAAAACATAACCAAAAATTTCCTATGTTTTATTATATATATATATATATATATATATATATATATCTAGATAGATAGATAGACAAGTACTCTTGTATTGGATGCATGTCAACTTTATGCAGGTCACAAACCAGTTGTATAAAGCTGCCAAAATAAAGGTGAAAAACGTGTCTGTCTAGTCCACAATGTTTGAATTCAATATGACAAGTGTCTTTTAAGTTCAATTTAGTTCACGACGTTTTATTCTTACTAATAAAAGGTTCACCGCTTTTCACTTCTATTAAATAATATATATGTATACAATGACGGAGTCAGGGGGGCTGGAGGGTGCCACCGCCCCCTCCTCATTTTTTTTTCTATTATTACTACCCATAAAATTTTTAAAATATTCATTTTCGCCCCCCCCCCCCCCTCAAATGTTTTTTTCATTACTACCCATAAAATTTTCAAAATATCTATTTTTGCCCCCCTCAATGACATAATTATCCTCTATATTATTCAAATTTATTGTAATTGAACTTAATTCCTTATTAGATTTCTCCCCATAATATAGGCACCCCAATTGAATCATTCGTCTATTTGGCAAAAAAAAAAAGTATAATTATATCACAACAATCTCGCCCCCCCTCGCTGAAAATCCTGGCTCCGTCCCTCTATATATATATATATATATATATAAATAAATACTGATCCAAATCTAATTCAATCCAATCATATTTTAAACATATATATAGGTAAATTATTTACTTGTATGAAATTGATGAAAATATCAAAATACTATGGCAAAATCACGCTTTTGGTTTAACTGGCTACATGGTTGAGCACATTTAATCTTGAACATTATGAACTCTACATATTTAGCCTCATAATCTATCTATAAATTACGGTAGATTCGGTCCGCATTACTACTTTTCAACTTTTATGAGAGTAGTCAAATTACAAGAAAATGTCTTTTGCTACAAAGTTTTTGACTGCACGAAGTATAATGTGGTAAAAAGATACAAAATGCAATATGATTTTTCACCTCTTATACCGCGTGACTACTTTTATTTTCAATCATGTCATTTTGCCATGTTTTATCCATAAATTAGCATTGTTATATTAGATTATGTCTAAGCTTAGAAGGGGGTGGTTAGTGGTTACCAAAACATAAGTTATTATATTGCCCCACTGTTTCATTGGGATCCAATTCAAAAACTTAATGCAGCATATCCAATCAAATGATCAAAGCTTGCATTATTCTAAAGTCTAAACATGTACAACTTATATGTGGCGGAATTTGGCACATATACAGTACGGCTATGTTCGCCTGTGTTTTCAATCCTCTTTTTTAATTTTTATTTTCATATGAAAATGAAAAGGGAAATGATATTGGAGCTCCAAAAATTACTATTGGAGCTCCAATTATATTCATCTCTCTAATAAAATGACAAGAATGCCCATTTCTAAATAAAAACCAACTTTTTTGCTTCAGTTTTTTCCCACTGTTTAAACCTTCGTACTAATAAATTCCGCTTATGTTTAGTCTAGATAAAAAATAAAAAAATTATTTACTTTATCTATAATCATGTCAAAATAATATATTTATGAATAAAACAATACTGCATAACGATCTTTTTTAATCTTTAAAAGCATAAAAAATATATTTATATACAAGCATAAAATTATTCATCAAGATCAATTAAATAAAAAAAAATCATATTTTTAATCTTTTATGTATTCAAATTCATGTTGTATAAAAATTCGCTAATTAATTTTATAAGTGTAGTTTTTTTGTTTGAGAGAAGAGCATGATTTATTTTAATTATTTTTATGCATTATTGTCTGAGAAAACTAAACTTATTGCTTGAACAAAAATATGAAATTGATTTCTAGATTTTAATATAAAGGCAAAGTAGAGTGAATTAATTGAAGTTGATATTCATTTTTTTGTTCTTTTTGGTTCATATAATAATTGTCATTCTCGATTTCAAATATCATTACTTTGTTTTTTTGATGATGCTCTACACTTGAACTACTTGTTTCATTTTTGCCGAATATTATTTTTATTAATTGACTTTGATTTCAAGTAGTGAAAAAAACTTATAACATGATAAGAGTTTTGTTTTGAATGCATAGGGGTAATTTTAAAATCTAAGGATAATCTTGTCATATTCAAGCGAAAAAATTAAAGTTGGAGCTCCTGTAGTAAATTTTGGAGTGCCAATATCATTACCCAAATGAAAATTCATACTTTACAACTGAAGATATTTTCAATTTGTTTTCACATTTACGTTCTCAATAAATTTCAATCATTCTTTCAAACTTACATTTCACGTCACTTCCCTCACTTTGTTTTTATCACTTTTCTCTCCTTCTTATATTTTCTTTCTTTAACCATTCTCTATCATCTAATCTTTACTTTTCAATTATTTCACACATCACCAATCACCAATTTCAAATATTTTCAAAAACACAACCAAACATACTTTCTTTTCTCACTTTTTTTGCACGAAAATAAAAAAACTCATTCTCCCATATATTTTTGAAAATGAAGATTGAAAATGAATTGGAAACACATCCAAACAGAGCCTAAGTCTTTAAGATTTTATGTATGATATTTCCGTATATTCTTTAAAACTTGCAAAAGAATAAATTAAGAATTAAAAGACGCGTCGATGATTTCTCCGCCGTTAGCCCTCCGACGCTCAAATAAAAAATAATTTAGAAAAATTCACTTATAATCTTCAAGAACCTTGCCCTTCAATAGTAATAATAAAAAAAAAAAGATTTATATATGTCAATAATATGGCACATAAAACCCTAATTGTCATAAATTTGTTGAGTTTGGACCATAGTTAGCCCATCCTAATTCATTGATCCATTGAATATCTTAGGGATAATTGCAGACACCCCCCTCACATATGGGGTCATTGCACTTCACCCCCTCACTTATTGAAATGTGCACTTTACCCCCTCACGTATCATAAAATGTGCACTTATCCCCTTCGAGCAGCTCGGGCAGAAAGGATACAAAGGAATTTTTTGTACGTTGCTATCCGGATTTGAATTTTCCTTTGTATTTTTTTGCCCCAAACTGCCCGAAGGGGGTAAGTGGACATTTTATGATAAGTAAAGGGGTAAAGTGCACATTTCAATGAGTAAGGGGTGAAGTGCAATGACCCCTGAGGGGGTGTCTGCAATTATCCCAATATTTTACACCATCACTTATGTTTAGGTACATTGTTCTAAAATATGTATAACTTTCTATAAAAGTTTTTTAATAATGAGTAATTCTTTAATTTCGCTTCCTAAATTTGCCGTTTAAATTATTTGATGGGTCTATCAGGTCGAGTTAACTGGGGTAGCCCTTCGTTTGGAATAAAAAAAATGCGGTGTAAATTATTTGCTTTTCTGTTACTCTGAATCCCAAACTTAACAATGTATGTAGGTGCAGTACTATAAAGTGGGGAAGGATTTAAATTCTCGTTTATTTGCTCAAAAATTGGTTTTTGACGTTGTGTGACATCTTTATTCTTTAACTACATCTTTTTTTTTTCAGAATAATGAGAATTCAAACATCTTTTAGAAGAGAAGCAATTGAAACATTTTTTAGAAGAAAGCAATAACTACAATTGACTAATAGCGAGTGGAGCTTTAAATAATGCAATTGACTAATTGAGATTTGAGAGTATAACTTTGAATAATAAAAAATAGAATTTACTCATTATAAAATCACATAGTTGAATTTATACTAGAACAATACTTTCATTTATAAAATCAATTTTATTTAAGAATTAGTTCTTTAGAAAACTTGAAAGAGCTTTAAATAAAATGTTACTTTCCCAAACTCAACGTTGATATGTAATTAGGAATATCCAAAAAAAATTGAGACTGCTCTTTTTAATGAATTCTGTTAAAACAAAAAATTATAACTTGGGGCAAATGAAAGCCTCATCATAAAGATTTTATTAGGTCTCCATAAGAAAAACAAATGTTTCCATAAATTGGTTTGAATTGAATAGCTAGGTTCATCATTTTATATACCAAATGTATTTAATACTATACAAGTATATAAAATTACAGAACTGTACTTATTTTCTTTTAGAGTTAAAGGTATTCTTGGTCTCAATCTCATTCCTAAACTTAGAGGTCTTTATTGTTGGGTACCGTCGGTTTTAGGGGGGAAAACAATCTGATATAGGAGACTGTATTTTAATGGGTTTCTTGCAAATTCTAGCTGTAAGTCGAAAATCACCAATATAGTAGAGATTCAAAGCTGACTTTTTGTTAATCCAACACGTCGCTACATAATCATCAAAATCAATTAAAATGAGCAACCAAATAAAAAATTCCGAAGAATTTTCATGAAATGAAGACCCCATAGTGAGACTCCACATGCCACTTAGGCGGCTAGTGCAAAAATCTAGAATGCATCGAGTGCAACACCATATTTTTTATATATATATATCTATATATATATATATATATATATAGGTAGTTTCTACAGGGTGGATGGTGAGAAAAAATCACCCACCCCCACCTGTTTCTGTAGTATATGGGTGCACTAGGAGCAATGTTCCTACTGCACCATAGGATTTCCCGGCGGCTTGGCCTCTTCTTTATTTGTAGATATTTTAAAATACCTTTCTTTATTGTAATCAATATAATAAAATACGTTGTTAATTACCATATGCAACGTGGTTAAAGTACCTCTGGGACCTATATATAGAGCCTCCCTTGTTTATATTGCTATCTCTCTCCCTCTCTCATGTTATATATACACATATATATACAAATGATATAACCATTGTTTTTTGCTCAAGGATTAATGGATTCTCCTCCTATATATATTCCAAGATGGAGCCCTAGCCCTAACCAAACATCCAAGCTTATCAAAGCGCCCGTGCAAAATACCCATGATCATCTTGATTACTCAAATAGCTTTGCTTCTTCAGATACTGAAACACCCAAAAATTTTAAAGTGATCACTTTTCCGTTTAGCTCCGGCCGCGCGCCGCCGTATGCTGGTTCCATTGAATCATCATCTATAAGGTCGGTGGAATTGGAAAGAGTAAATGTCGAAGAAGATCAAAAGAATATTAACGTTGGCTTGGAACGAAATGGGGTTTACTTGACATGGAAGGATTTGTGGGTGACGGTGCCGGACAAGGAGGCGGCGGCGGCGGCGGGTGGACGGCGGGCAATTCTGGAGGGGATCACCGGCTACACCGAGCCCGGCGAGGTTTTGGCAATTATGGGGCCTTCTGGCTGTGGCAAATCAACTCTTCTTGATACATTGGCAGGTAATATACATCGTAGTAATAATAAGAGAAAATTACTTACAGATGGCCTCACTTAATTACGTATGAACTCTTGGGGTGCATGTGAGAAAATGAATGCAAAGAAGGTAGTAGTAACTAGTGACTAGGCTTGATTTGGATTATTTAATGTACTTCGGTATCTGGTTTATACAAGTAATTTTCATAGCCTTATGTCGAGTTTTAGTTGAATATACTTGAATCACATTAATCCGAGAACTTAGGTATAATTCATGTGGGAAATGATCAAATTAAACCGATTATGAACTACAATTTGGGATGATCTGAGTTTTTCTAGTCTAATTCTCGATTTAATAAAATAGCTAGAAAGGATAGAATCACCACAACAAAAAGTAATATTTGTGAGGAAGTTTGAAGTGACAATATTAAAATTGTCACTAGATATACATAATGAGTGACAATAATTTTTATTTTGTCACAATAAGAATTTTTAGTGACAAGAGTTTTTTAAAAGTTGTCACTCTTGACAATTAGTGACACATGTATAGTGTCAACACAGTGACAATTAAAATTGTTGTCACTAAGTTATCATAAAAGGTGTGTCACTAATTGTTACTAGTGACAAACAATTTATTTGTCATTAATCATCAAGAGTGACAACTTTTATATAAATTTTATCACTATTAAACATGTAGAACCTATTTTAGAGGGTGTTTGGCTAAGCTTATCCAAAATATCTTATAAGCTCCTACATCTTATAAGATGTTTTAAGAGCTTCTAAGATGTAACATCTTATAAGATGTTTAAAAAAAGGTGGGGGTAGGTTACTTTTTTTAAAATAGCTTATAAGATCCAAACAGCTTATTTTGTAGTCTTATAAGCTGTTTTTTAAAAAAAATTACCAAACAAATTTATAAAGTTTATAAGCTCCTTTGAACATCTTATAAGATGTTCAGAGGAGCTTATAAGCTTAGCCAAACACTCTCTAGTGACAAAACAAAAGTTCTTGTCCTAAAATTGTTTAATTAGTGACAATTTTAACATTGTTACTTTGACATTTTGTCACCAATATCTTATTTTTTTGTAGTGAATGGAACTTTTATATCTTGCGCGCTTACATAACTTGTTCATAATGAAAAAGTTAATATACATTACAACCAAAAAAAAGTGAATATAATAAGTGATGATGTTCAAATTGTCACTAGGTATACATAATGGGTGACATTAATTTTTATTTTGTTACAATAGTATTTTTTAGCAAAACAAACCTTTTTAAGTTGTCACGATTGACAATTAGTGACACATTTGGTATAATTAAATACGTGTCACTAATTGTCAATAGTGAAAATAATTTCTTTGTCACCAATTAATTAATTAATATGATTGATAGCTTTGTAATTCTCACTATTGAACCTGTGAAAAATCATTTTTGTGACAAAATAAAAGACTTTGTCATAAGATATATAAAAGCGACAATTGTTACATTGTCCTATGGTATAATGTCAATAATGTTTTATATTTTATAGTGACGACATTGTATATAATTGTATAACTAATATGTATTATTATAAAATGTATATATATATATATATATATCATAATTAATTATGCAACATCCTATAATATTACAATAAAGTGTTAGGACATATTAGTACCAGTGTAATCTCAATATTTCTTTCGTTGCAATCTGTTAATGAAATTACTCACGAGTATGTAGGATAAAGATAAAAGTGCGTTCTATAACAAACACTCCCACTTTTTATCAAAAAAAAAAACACTCCCACTTGGAGTCGAAATGAGGATATATCGTGGGTATGGGGTAGACACGATCCTGCGTTCATTACTTCTGATCACATAACATAAATTTATTCATTATTTATAATAATTGGTTTATACTGAACTAATTATTAATGCTATATCAAAGTTGTCTGATGAGGATGTGACACGATTCTGTTCATACCACGTTGTATGGGAAAAATTTTAGATGCATTGGGTCCAATTTATTTATTACCATTAAATATATGTACTGTAAATGTGTTTTACAATCTTATTTCTGTATTTAATGGTGTGTGTATATATAGTAGTGGTTTTATTGGACCCAATTTGGCATTAAATATCTCATATATATGGGAAAGATGTGAAACAGTCCTATTTTGAAATATTATGTTGGCTTTTCTTGACTAATTCTATGGCATATCGAATTCATGGGTTTGGACGAGTATTTTGTGTCCCTCTTTTGTACAAGTACGTATAAGAACGACATACAATACACTTTATTTGTGAGAAAGATAGACACTATGAACATTGTAATTAACCTAGCATAGATTTTTCCATTTTTCTCCTAGTACGTATATTTATTAGTTTAAATTTAATTCTAAAGTTCTTGAGAGTTTTTAAGTAGTTTAATTTATGAAGTCATTAACTATTAACTACTCTATTTAGTTTTCATTCGAAAAAACAGTTTAATTTTTGGCGATAAAAAGGTTTTTAATTTAACTCTTCCAGGTATATATGCTTGATGAGGAGATATTGAAATCGTACTAGCTAATTAATTTCATCGTTTAGCATGTACTCCAATTAAGTTTTGATTATTTGAACATACAAAGTAAAATGTACTGAAATTGTGTATGATGCAATTACATTTTTTCCTATGTTAAATCGACCAAGGATTTATTATTTAATGAATATAAATTATTGTAATGAAAATAGAAATTATTTTTCATATAATTCTTTCATATACGCTGTTGGGATTTCAACTAAAATATGATTTAACTTATTATCAAGCCAAAATTGATTCGAATACACACACACACTCACACACACACACACACACACATATATATATATATATATATATATATATATTAGCGGTGACAACTCATAAATTGCTATTTTATTTAAGTTCATTTCTTAACATTTTTCTAAGGTGGAACAATGATCAAGAAATGTGATTGCAGGTAGGCTAGATTCAAACACTAGACAAAAGGGCGATATTTTTATCAATGGCCGCAAACAACCACTAGCATTTGGCACTTCGGTAAGAAATCAAAGTCCCTTCTATTGACATTACCATCAATGCGATGACTTTGAACATTTCTCATACCCTAAATATTGTAATTTGTATAACATGAAGCTTATTTTCACCTATGATTGTCATAAATATTTCAGGCTTATGTGACACAAGACGATACTTTAATGACAACATTAACTGTCCGAGAAGTTGTCTATTACTCCGCACAACTCCAACTTCCCGATTCGATGTCTAAGTCCGAGAAAAAGGAAAGAGCCGAAGCTACAATAAGAGAGATGGGCCTACAAGATGCTATCAACACAAGAATTGGAGGGTGGAATGTGAAAGGGCTTAGTGGTGGCCAAAAGAGGAGAGTTAGTATTTGTATTGAAATCTTGACTCGACCTAAACTTCTTTTTCTCGACGAGCCTACTAGTGGTTTGGATAGTGCTGCGTCTTACCATGTCATGAACCATATAATCAAACTCGCCCGACAAGATAGAAGAACGGTTATCGTTTCCATTCATCAGCCAAGTGGAGAAGTCTTTGAGCTTTTTCACAATCTTTGCCTTTTATCCTCTGGAAGAACGATATATTTTGGTCCGGCTTCAGAAGCAAATGAGGTAATATTTCTGTTACAAAATATAAGATATTAAATGTTTCTCCTTCATAACAGGTAAAGCATTTATATTCATTTTATACAACAATTCAATCAGTTTGGATCTCCTATTGCAAACAGTATTGAAATCTCCTATTGCACTTCACATATGAATGCATGTGCATAAAATAGTTCTTTGAATATAAATATAATATACAATACCATTTTGCAATAGACAATCACGTTGACAATTCGATAAAAAGGAAGTACTTATTGGTTTTTTACATGATTATGAAACAGTTTTTTGCTTCAAATGGCTTCCCTTGTCCAACATTGAGGAATCCATCAGACCACTTCCTCAGAACAATCAACAAGGACTTCGATGTTGTAAGTTGAGATATATTCATTATTTTTCAGCTATTAAACGTGTGCATATATTTTAAATAATATATCTATATATAGCAACTAATTATTGGTTCAATAGGATATTGAACAAGGGTTTGGTGGAAAGATAAGCGCCACTGAAGCAATCGATGTTCTTGCTAAGTCATACAAGTCATCGGAGGCTTACCAAGTAGTACAACAACGAGTAAACTACATATGCCTAAAGGTAAAATAGTAGATATTGTCATGATCAATTTTAGTCTTTCCTACGTGAAAGTTTAAATTTTTACATAATTGCATTGCAGAATGGAGATCCATTGGAGATGAAGGGAAGCCATGCAGAATTCATTACTCAATGTTTTGTTCTTACACAAAGATCTTTTGTAAATATGTACCGCGATCTGGGCTATTATTGGCTTCGTCTAGCTATATATATTGCCCTATGCTTGTGTGTGGGAACAATATTATATGATGTTGGCTATACGTATGGCTCCATCCAGGTAAATGTTCTGAAGTAAGATTGATGAAAACTTCAAAAGCATGCATTTTACTCCTAATAAATCTAATATGTATTTTTTGGATAAACGCTCGTGGAGCTTAAATTTTCATGTTTGATGCAGGCAAGAGGCTCAATGCTCATGTTTGTTGCAGCATTCTTAACCTTTATGGCAATTGGAGGCTTCCCTTCTTTTGTAGAGGACATGAAAGTAATCTTCCTATTAACTTACTTCTAATCATATGTTGTGTTATGTTTGTTGGCTTGTATGGTAACAATTGCCTTTGAGTTCGAGGTGTGGGCTGATAAGTCACATTCGGCATATGATACTTAGCTTTAATTGGGGGTTTAAATATTTAAGTACAATATTGCTGCAAGCTATATTTTGAAGTACAACAGCAGTCGCTTAATTTACATTATTACTTTCTCGATGTTAGAGTTTGTTGATGTTTCCCCTCTTGATTTCTTGTGGATCCAGATTTTTACGCGAGAAAGATTGAACGGGCACTATGGCGTGACTGCATTTGTCGTCGGGAACACACTATCCTCCATTCCATACTTGTTATTAATCTCAGTAATCCCCGGTGCAATGGCTTACTATCTAGTCGGCCTCCAAAAGAGCTTAGACCATTTTGTGTACTTTGCATTGCTTTTGTTCGCATGCATGATGTTGGTCGAGAGCCTAATGATGATTGTTGCTAGCATCGTGCCCGACTTCCTCATGGGAATCATAACTGGGGCGGGGATCCAAGGCGTGATGATGCTCAATGGAGGCTTCTTTCGCTTACCAAATGATCTTCCCAAGCCATTCTGGAGATACCCCATGTACTATATTGCGTTTCACAAGTACGCGAATCAAGGGTTCTATAAGAACGAGTTCGAAGGATTAGAATTCCCTAATGAACAAGTGGGAGAGCCATCTATCATTACAGGTGATGAGATCTTGAGAAATGTTTGGCAAGTGGACATGGGATATTCTAAGTGGATAGATCTTGCTATTCTATTTGGTATGGTGATTCTCTATAAGCTTATGTTTTTGGGAATCAGAAAAAGTGTAGAAAAGTTAAGGCCTATTATTAGAGCTCTTTTTGCTGGTCCAAAGTAAGCAATATTCTTGTGTAAAAGAAGCATCATGTTCTAAAATTTGTGTTTAGTTTATTTTTAGTGTATTTATTTATTCATTTAAATGACATTTATGTTTGATGTGTTTGTGTTATTTTCAGTAGTAGAGTTTTGATCATATTCTAAGAAAACGTTAATTTCTTTGTTTGATTTCAATGGCTCCAATTTTAGGAATATATTGAAGTAAGACATTTGTCATCTACCTAATTACATATAAAAATTACACTTTAAGATAATATTATAAACTTAAATATTTCATTAAGTTCAATGATAATAACATAATAACAGAAAATAAAGCGTTTTAAGAATATTCTAAAATAATATATCATAAGTTTGATTGGGAAGCCTCAACTTAAATTTGATTCGAAGTCAAAATCAAATAAAATTAGTCCCCAAATGAATGAAAATTCATACATACAGTTTCAACTTTGTACTATATTTGGATCTAAAATTTGCTAAGTTTGTGAAATTAAAATCCGAACATTAAAATAAATTTTCACTCGACTTTAATTAATCATATAAAAACATTGGGGTTATTTGCATCCACCTCCCCCGAGGTATTGCACTTTGGCAAGAACCCCCTCATGTATTAAAATTTGGCATCCACCACCCTTATGCATAAAAAATCATATGTATTACCCTTTTTACCCTTAATTTTTATTTTCTCTATTTTTTATTTCCTTTTTTTATTACTGATATAAAAAATAAAAATTATGCTCACGAAAGCTTTTCACAAAAAATAATTCTAGCTATTAGTTATTTTTATTTAAAAATATGTATAACAAACAAAGAAAAATTACTATACCCCCATAATATAGATTCTTATATCCTTAATTTTGTTATTGGGATGCACAAAATTTCGGATTAACAACTTTTGGGGTTAAACATTACCATGATTTTATTTAATATAAAATGTTATATTGATGAGTTGTTAGCATTTTTTCATACATTAAAGTTATTTTATAATAAATTTAAATATTTGGTCTCTCAGTTTTATTCTTTTGGTTCTTGAATTATATTTTTCAACGTCTCAAACAAGTTTTTGAATAAATTAGTAGTTCTTTATTGTATTTTATTTAGTTAATATCTTTATAGATTTGTATTCTTGACTATTGCAATAAACAAAAATTTAAATATCAAAAGAGCAATTTCATTTTATTCTCTTTGTCTAAGGGCCCGTAGATGAATTTGGAGTAGAACTGAAGAGGTCCTATATATTGTTTGATAATTTAAGCATCTCATTGTTCATTTTCACTATCATGTTAGATATTTCAAATTCTAATATTTTTCCCTAGTAAATGCTTAAATTTATTTATATTACTCTATTTCTTATTAGTCTTCTTTCTGCTTAGAACAAGTAAAAATGAAGAAAAAATAAGAAGGAGAGAAAATTAAACGAAATGAAAGTTTGAAATTAAAAGAAATTACTCTATAAATTTTGTGATTTGTTTTTCTTACAATAAGCAATAATACAAATCTATAAAGATATAAACCTTTTATGAAACTATAAAAAATAAGAAACTAATAATTTATTAAAACTTTGTTTAAAATATTATAAAATAAAATTCAAGAACCACACAATGGAAATTAAAAAAAACATATTTAAATTTATTTAAAATAAATTTAATATATTGTTTGTTATGCATATTTTAAAACATAAGGGGTTGGTACCAAAATGGTGCAAAAGGCCAAATAGTATGGTACCAAAAAAGCAATTGTCCCATATTTTTTGCAATACATAGGGGTTGTGGTCTTGTGGATGCCAAATTCTAAAATATAAAGGGATGTGATTACCAAAACACAATATCTCACAATATCTCCTCTAATATCTCAGAGGAGGTGGATACAAATAACCAAAAATATTGACACCAAGAAATATTCAATTGGGCTCGTTATTGTTGCCAAACAAAATTAGTTTAATTGGATACCATCTTGGATTTGCAGTGACTGAAGCCCAATTTACTATAAAATTAGGCTTGACTTGCAAAAGGTATTGTTATTCTCTTTGGTGTGGTGATTCTATATAGGCTTATGTTTTTCTGATATCCGTCTCGTAAAATCGCCGGCTGTTTCAATTGTGCAAAATTCTGCAATTGGTCAAGGTTTTGACGAATCCTGTAAATTTTCAAAAATTGGTAAGAATGAGATTATTGAAACATTAGTTGGGTTTATTAAAAATTCTTCATCTGGGTTTTGTATGGTATCGATGGAAGTAGCACAATCTTTGTCTCTGTCCTGTTCGGTTGGTGATGACTGCGATATCCAGAAATCAAAGGTTTCGGCGCTTGGAAGTACTCAACAACTTGAGAAATCTGTTGACTGTCCGTTGAAAGCTATGGAACATCTCTTAGGTTTGGGGATATGCTAAATGAGGATTTTGTTGGGATGGGTGCAAATTTAGCATTGGTGCTTAATGTGGAGTCGAAGAAAACAGAGAGTTCATCGCCTCTGTCGGTTTTGGTTGATAAGAGCCGAGCTGCAACGAATCAAACAGTTTGTGAGGATCACCCTTTTCTTGTATCTAAACGTACGAACCTCCACTTTGTTCAACCCGAAGTCATCAATGGGAAGAAGTTTGTTCGTCCCAAGTGGGAGCACCTTCACACGTTTAAGAGGGCATGAAACGTTGGGTTAAAATGCGCCACTTACCAGCTGAATATCGGACATTCGATGGGCTCAGTACCATTACGAGTGTCGTTGGAAGACCACTCTACTCGGATGCATTTACATTATTGATGGAGCGGATTGATTATGCAAGGGTGTGTGTTTGTATAAAGGTTAATGAGGATTTTTCTAGTAATGTGTTTATGTTCTTACCGTCGGTCTGCGGAGAGTTCAAAGGGGCGTGCATGATCGATATTGAATATGAATGGAAACCTTTAACTTGTACGACTTGTCAATCATTTGGTCATGAGACAAAGAAATGCCCGACACTTGTAAAGAAAAACCTGTTCGGCTAGAACCGGTTAATATATATCTACCGAAGAGTAAGAAAGGTCCATTGCCGGATAAAAATCCCACGGAGTGGCAAACAACAAGTAGCAAGGATACTTTCTCTAAAGCTAATCCGAAGACGGCTACATCTCATGCTACAAACAAATTGGGTAACGTAGATGAGAATGCTAATATGGAGTCGGTACCTGTTTATAATTCATTTTCAAGTCTTATAAATGACTTACTTAGCGATACCAATGTCTCAGTTCGAGAACATCTTAGCCATATAACAAGTGATAATGTGATAAAATAAGTATCTAATTTTGGGGTATGTCTACAGTCGATTCATGTGAAATAGATTTTGTGGTTCGTTGAGGATACTGATAGAGGTGGATGATTGAACAGGTTGGTGTGTTGATATAGTCCTGCATGCTTTAAGCTTGGCAATTCTTCGTTTAGAGTTTGGTTATGCTTTGTCTTTTCGAATTTATAGTAGTTGGCTGGATTTGTTCTGGTTTAGTTCCCAAAAGGATAACTCCGGGATCCCATTGTGAAGAAACAATGTGGCTGCGTTTGGGGAAGACAAGGAGGGAAACATCTTAGTTGTTTTTGATTTTTTTGGTTGTTTCATAATTTTGGTAGACGATAGATTGGTTATTTTATAGTTTAGCACATCCTAGAGGTTTCTTGTTCTTTTGTTCTTTAGCTAGAGTAGTGGCCCTATTTTGGTTCAGCAAAGGATTCTCCTTTGTTTGATTTTTGTAATTCCTTTACCTTTTAATGAAATCGATTTTTTTAAAACAAAAAAAAAAGCTATAGAAAAGTTCAAGCCCGTGTTTAGAGCATTTCTTGCTGGTTTTGAGTAAGAGTGTACTTGTCACGACCTGGGCCTACGAGCCCGTTGGACCAGAGAATTTTCATCGAACCCACTGAGCGTAACCTTGAGTTGGGCATTTGAACCACGATCCAAAATGGATATTCATTGTTACACTTGAATTCTAGGGTTCTCTTTATAAACATTTTAATTTCCTTATTTCTATTTATGTGGGATGGGATATTACACTCACCCACCTTCGAAGAGCGACGTCCTCGTCACGACGTAACCCAATTCAGTACCCGTCACCAGGCGTCGAGACTCTAAAGGTGGCTCCCACAGGCTCAAGAGGTGGCTCCCACACTCGTAGTACTTTGCGTCGTAGTCTCACGAGGTGGATCCCGCAACGTGTAGCACTTTGCCCCGTGTAGCACTTAGCTCCCAATATTCCGGCTGGTGAGCAGCTCTGATACCATTAGTCATGAGCCGGGCCCACGAGCCCATTGGACTGGAGAATTCCCATCGAACCCACTGAGCGTAACCTTGAGTTGGGCATTTAAACCACGACCTAAAATGGATATCCATTGTTACACTTGAATTCTAAGGTTCTCTTTATAAATATTTTAATTTTCTTATTTCTATTTATGTGGGATGGGATATTACACTCACTCCCCCTTTGAAGAGTGACGTCCACGTCACGACGTAACTCAGTTCAAGACCCATCACGAGGTGTCAGGACTCTAGCGGTGGCTCCCACAGGCTCAAGAGGTGGCTCCCACGCGCATAGCACTTTACACCGTAGCATCAAGAGGTGGCTCCCGCAATGTGTAGCACTTTGCCACGTGTAGCACTTAGCTCCCTATATTCCGGCTGGTGAGCGGCTCTGATACCACTTTATCACGCTCCGAAATCCGACGTGATCGGCCATGCCACCATGGTCCTAGACCACAATGACACGAAGCCATAATCTTAACTCAATTCATGTAAAACTTTTCGTGCAATATCCAAAAACAGGTACAGAGCATCTAAGAATTTCCAAAAAATATTCCACAGAAAACATTAAATTAAAGAATTTGCAAAAGTTAGTCATAAAAATCCTATATTGTAGTTTTATTGAAACAATCTCTACCATTGACTGATCTCTCTTATCTAACTCCTTGGGTCCATGAAAATTATGTATCTAAAAAAATAAAAATATTGCGAGGGTAAGCCACATACTCAGCAAGTAATTCTCAACACTTTCCTACCGAATCAAGCATAAGCAAAAAGATATAATAATTTGAAACATACTTTCGTGTAGGTGTGGAGGATTTACAAACAAGAAGTCAAAAGTCGGATATTAGCTCACAGACCACATTATGCATGACACACAAATACCAATATGAACAAAATAGATGAACCCTTGGTCGGAGGGTACGAACAGATGACCTCTGGCCAAGGGGACGAACAGATGAGCTCTTAACAGAAAAGCACGCAGATGACCCCGGGGACGGACAAATGAATTCAAAATGGACCATACACATGCATCTGAGAGCTAACAAAAATCACGAAGTGTCTACATGTATTAGAATCAGAAAATCTCAACAGTCAATGTAATATGCATATATCAAATAATTCATTACCTTTTATTTCATATCATGCTTGATCCTATTTTGCGGAAAACTCATATTAATCGGAAAGCATTTTTTTCATTATTATTGTATAGAAACATGTCAAGAATTTGTGATATACATATACATTTTTATATAAAAATAACAAAAGAAAAATGTCAAGAATCACTTACATCAAAGTCCAAAAGTCCACGATACCACAGGTCCAACAGTATTGAATTTGAATTCTCTCTATCTCAAATCCAAATTTACATTATGAGAACAAAAATAAGTTCAACCTATAACTTAATAAGTTAACCAACATGCAGCAAATAGAATGACCCTGAATTAACACCAAGCAATACTAAATTGTCTCTGCCCGTTAGCTTAACCAAGACCCCTGTATTAATTCTTGCAACCCAATTATATATAGCATGAGCACTTATACAACCACTCAATAGTTTATTTGGTAACAGACAACTATCCATCAACTATCAACATTTAATTAATGAATCTAACACCAAAAATCGAACCATGCAGTAACTCTTCCTTGAATTCCAATTTAGGGATAATTGCATAAGATAACTTACATCATCAATTCACTACTAAACTTTGTCTCAATGCCTAATAAATAAAAAAGCACATAAAGATGCTGCTAAAATCTCTTTCTCATGATGGGGTTGAGGTATTAGTTTAATATTTCTATCCTTTTAATGAGATAAATACAAATCAGCACTTAGTACCCTTCATAAATCATCCATTTGATGCAAAGAATCTCACCTGTAGTCCGACTGAGTCTCAAAGATGGCCGCCGTCAGTCTGATCTCAAGGTCAGGTGAAAGAGTCTTTAATTTCTTTTTGATAACTAATTAAAACCCTAATATATATATATATATATATATATATATATATATATATATAGGGTATGGATCAAATACATACCTTGGCATTTGGTAAAATCTAAGACCCAATCTAGGCCTTTGATTCAATTTGATCCCAAGGTGTGGGTTTATCTTATTTTTCAGATTATTTATATTGTTTTAATCATGGGAGGGGCATTTTAGGCAGTAAAACGTAACAAACTAAATCTTCCCATAACAGATTCCTGATTTTTCTCCATAACTGATTTTGCTTCCCAATTTATTTTTATTTCTAATTATAATTCGATCTATTTACAGAAATTATCAATTTCATTACAAGAATCTGAAATTTCTTCATCATTCATCAATTCTGCTTCCAAATTCGTTTTCTCTTTCGAATCATAAATTTTTGAATTCTGCATTTTTTTCTGCATATTATACAGTACATTAATCATCAATATACAGTTTATTATATTCCATTATACAGTCCATATAACACGATTATACAGTATAATAGTTTGAAATCACTAATTGTGGATAAATCAAATATTATACAGTGTCCAATAAACCATTATACAGTATGGACTAAGCCATTATACAGTATAGTCAACGGCATTATACAGTGTGTAATAAAAATATACATTGCGTAAATTACAGTTGGCTTTCATGGATATATTTAGAATTACTTGAGAATGGACACAGGTTTATATGGAAGTTGACAGAGTTGTTCATGGATATATTTAGAATTACTTGAGAATGGACACAGGTTTATATGGAAGTTGACAGAGTTGGAGGGGACCTTGTTAAGGATCCGGCGAATTCATTGCCCGCATTATTGGGTGCTATCAATGATCTATTTTTAAATTTGGAGCTTCCATTGGCCATTTTCATGCAAATCGTCAGGTAATCCATAGAGTTACATAATGTGATATTTTATCCCCATCAATATCTTCCTAGAAGTTGGAATATTATTTGACATATCTTTTTGTTATATACACGGATAGCCTTGCTAAATGTTGCTCTTATAGTTCTCCATGTACTGCTTTTTCAACAATATTTTTTATTGTCCATTGAGTGTGCAGAGTGGCTCATCAGTGGATGGAAGCTAAATCATTAGTACTAACACACAAATATTGAATTGAAAGAATTATACAACAACTTATATCAAATTATACAGTATGTTATAACACATTATACATCAAAATATACATTGCATGTATAAATCAAATATTATACAGTGTCCAATAAACCATTATACATTACGGACTAAGCCATTATACAGCGTGAGTTTATAAATCATACAGTTAGAATGATCTAATTTAAAATTATATAGTATATATTACACAAATATGCAAGCCAATTAAACAAAAACACAACATCGACGAAGCAATTTCTTATTTTCTGTAATTTAGGGCTTTCTTCTGCCGATAATCGTCGGGCTTTTTTGAGTGAAACTTGCGCCGATAATCTCTGTAATTGGGATTTCTGTTTTCTGGGTGAATCGAACGAAATATGAGGATGATATGATTATATATATTGATTGCATGAATCGTGGCCTGAGATTGAGAGATTGGAATGGAGATCGTGGGTAACAATTTGGGAAAGATTTTGGGGGAGATCTTGTGCGTTATTTTTGGGAGGTGGATGATGTATAATTTTGCTAGTTTGTCTATTATACCCCTAATTCATTAATTTCCAATTTTCCCAGCCTGTTTCTGTTTATGATTTGGACTGTTGGATTTAAGTGATCCAATGGTATATATTGAGTCTTATATCTTATCTAAGAGAGGGTATGTATTAGATCTTGACCCTATATATATATATATATATATATATATATATATATATCTGATGAGCACAAATATTCAATTCCCTACTATTTAATGGTCAACGGTCAAAAGTTACTGCATTTTTTATTTTATGACAAAATATCTAATAGATCCGTATGTTATTGATATACGGGTCGGGTTACGATCCGATCCGGATTACCGACCTAACGACCCGAATGGAAAAGGTCCAATAATCATACAACATATGTCCAGGCCCAATTAGCCCAAATGTCACATCATGAATAGTGACTATCTCATCCCTTATAAATATCCACTCCAGTCCATTTATGGGGCGACCAGCAATAAATTCTCTCTCATTACCTATCAGATTTACTTTGTTTTTATTATCTTTTACATATTTATATAGTAGTTGGCCTCGTATTCTACGAAGCAATTACGTATATTATAATCCCTCTTTTTGAACTACGTGTAGACTTGATCCTATTCAATTAGGTACGTAGGCAACTTGACTTTGTCAAGTCCAGTCTATAATCTAGTTTAATAGTTATCTTGGTTCGACCCATTTGGATCGTCGATTTGGTTCATATTAGCCCAACGATAAATGAGCTAAATCATTTGGCGCCGTCTGTGGGAAAATTTCTTTGTGGTTTCATTGGTATAATTGAAGTTACGGAAGAAACAAATTAGAGACAAGGAAAAGCCATGATGGTAGAATCTCAGGGGTCACCATCTAGGGAAACCCCCACCGAATCACAAAGTGGAGACACCCCAAGATAAGTTGATTACGATGACTGAGGCTGAGTTTAATAGGAGAATGCAGGAATGGGGGCAGAAGTTTCTCCAAGAACAGATGGCTAAGTTGCCCACAACACTAAATGTGGGGACTGCCCATCCTATCCCAGCCACTTAAGGACGGCAATTCCAGAAACTCGACCCGGAAAGGGAACGAGAGGAAGATGGCCGCAATACGGGGGCACGCCGACGGCTATTCCACGAACGTGACCCTCGAAGGGAACAGGGTGAAATGAGCCGAGGTGAAAGGGATAGAAAGGATGAAAAAGAAGTAGCCCACACAAAGCACGAAGCGACGCAAATTCGGGGCAGCGTGCCAGAGTTCAGGTTGAAGTGGAGCCTGAGTTGGAACCTAGGGAGATAAGGCAGAGCGAGGTACCACAAAAATGGATTGTCTCGGTCTCGGCACTGCAGCGTTGTAATTCACCCTTTCATGTGAACATACTGTCAGAAGGTTTGCCATCAAATTTTAAAATGACATATTTATCCAAATATGATGGAACTAGGGATTCTAGAGAACATGTCATTACTTTTAAAACTATGATGGTGTTGTATAATTTGAGTGATGCGATAAATGCAAAGATATTTCCAACAACCTTTGTGGTCGTGCACTGGATTAGTTTATCAGTCAACCTCCAGGCACCATTACTTCGTATGAACAATTTGTTCGTGAGAATCGTTTTGCAAGTAAAGCACGAACTGCGAAATCGGTTTCTACTCTCTTGGGTACAAAACAGCAAGATGATGAGACATTGAGGAAATTTGTGGATAGGTTCAACAACGAGGCTTTGGATGTCCAGGGTGTGCAGCACAAGGTAATCCAACAACTGTTCATCAACGGTCTAAGGGAAGGACCACTGGCTGGAGCTTTGATACGAAATCCTCCAGTAGATCAAGAAGGAATGATGATATTGGCAAAACAATATATCCATGAGGAAAAGATCTATCGAATTAAGAGAGCACAGAGGAAGGCATCGAAACAGAGTAAGGAAAAAGAACAGCAAGAGCGACGCGGAGCGCCGAGATCCGATAAGGATCAAGAACGGCAATCGCAGTATGCCAAATATGAAAGTTATACTCCCCTAAAGATTACACTAGGAAAAGCCTTGATGGCTATTGAAAATTCAAAATTGGTTGTTTGGCCAAAACAGATGAAGTACGATCCGAAGAGAAAAAATTGCCATAAATATTGTCGTTTCCATAAGGACAATGGCTATGATACTGAGGATTGCTTCTAGTTAAAAGATGAAACTGAAAGGTTGATTAGCCAAGGCTACTTACATGAGTTTATTAACAAAGCTCGTGAGGCCAAAGCAAAGAAACAGAAGGAAAGGACACGACGTGACCATAGGTCTAGAAGTCGATCCCAAGAATGAGAAAGAGAAAAGGAAGGAGAGAGAGGAAGAGGTCGTGAACGTGATGATAATAGATACCATGACGACCAACAAAATGTGCCTCGGCAAGATGGTAAATCAACCCACGAGGTTCAAACCAATGCCTATGTATGGGGATAAATTCACACAATTGCAGAGGGTCCCTCATGTGAAGACTCTCAGAGTGCACGAAGAAGACACCTTCATGAGGTACGAGCCTACGAGAAAAGAGTTGGGCCATTATATGTAATGAACGTGGCAATGGGTCACGAAGCTATTAGCTTAGATGATCGTGATTAGGAAGGAGTTATACGACCCCATGATGATCCGATGGTGATCACTATGAATGTTGCAAATTTTGCTGTTCATAGACTGTTGGTAGATAATGGTAGTTCTACAGATATTTTGTTTCTACATGTATTAAAAAGATGAATTTTGATTAAAGGAGACTTACTCTTGTAAACACTCCTTTGATGGGATTTGGGGGAGCAGAAGTTGTCCCCTTGGGTACATTGACCTACCCACCTCATTGGGGTACAAACCCACGACGAAAACAATGAAGATGAAGTTTTTAGTGGTAGATGCACCCTTTGCGTATAATGCAATTTTGGGTAGACCGGGTTTAAAATTATTAGGGGCTGTGGTATCGACGCTACACTTGAAAATGAAGTTTATGACTAATGGTGGAGTTGCAGTTGTACGATGCGACCAGCAAGTTGCGAGAGAGTGCTATACTATATCTTTAAAGAAAGAAAGAAGTGAAAAGAACACGAAGCCAAAAATGTTAGAGAATAATACTGCACCTATTGAAGGAGTAGAACAGGAGTCAAGGAAAAGACCTTGAACGGAGTCAAGACGAGTAGAACCGATAGAGCATAAGACTATTGAATTATTCCGAGAAATTCAGATAAAACCACGAGGATAGGGTCTCAAATGCCGGAGAGATTGGAGATGATGATGATTGATTTTCTCAGGGAGAATGCTGAAATGTTTGCTTAGCAGGCTTCGGACTTTAAAGGTATCGACCCCGAAGTGATTGTGCATCGTTTGAACATAAACCCAAAGGCAAAACCAGTAAAGCAGAAGCGGAGAAATTTTAAGCCAAAAAGGAATGCTATCATAGAAGCAGAGGTGAATAAATTGCTTGAGGTGAATTATATTAAAGAGATTCAGTTTACGGACCGGTTGGCGAATGTTGTGCTCATATTGAAGTCAGGAGGTCAATGGCGTATGTGTACAGATTTCACTGACTTAAACAAGGCATGCTCTTGTGACCCGTATCCTCTGTCTCGTATTGATCTCCTCGTGGATTCGACGGTAGGATGTGCTCTTTTGAGTATGATGGATGCTTACCAGGGGTTCAATCAGATTATGATGGCCACGGAAGATAGAGATAAGACCTCATTTATTACTGCAAAAGGGGTATACTGTTACAATGTAATGCCATTTGGTTTGAGGAATTCAGGAGCGACATATCAGAGATTGGTGAATATGATGTTAAAGATGAAATAGGGAAGACTGTGGGAAGTCTACGTTGATGATATGTTGGTCAAAAGTGTGGAGGAAGAAAGTATCTGGATCATTTACGAACTGCTTCCCAGATTATGCGTGTGTATGGAATGAAATTAAACTCGAAGAAATGTGTTTTTAGCGTTAGAGGTGGAAAATTTCTGGGTCTTATGGTTACAGAACGAGGCATTGTGGCCAATCCAGAGAAAATAAAGGCGGTGGTAGAGATGCAATCCCCAAAATCAGTGAAGGATGTCCAGAAGCTAACTGGAAGAATGGCTAGTCTCACCAGGTTCATATTGAGGTCGGCAAATTAGGGTTTACATTTCTTCAAAATTCTGAGAAAGGTAAAAAAATTTGAATGGACAGATGGATGTGAAAAAGCATTCCAAGAACTTAAAAGGTATCTAACATCTGCTCCATTGTTAACGAAGTCAGTTGTTGGAGAACCTCTAATGTTATATTTGGCTGTATCCGACGAGACGATAAGTGTTGTTTTACTTCGTGAACATGAAGGTGATCAAAAACTTGTTTATTACATCAGCCGAACGATGCAAGGAGCTGAGAGAAATTACACAAAAATTGAAAAATGGGCATTGGCCCTGATAACTGCAGCTCGTCAGTTGCGACCTTATTTTCAATCACATAACATTGTGGTACTTACAGATCAGCCATTGCGGCAAATCTTAGCTAAACCTGATATGTCAGGGTGCCTCGTCAAATGGGCTATTGAACTCGGTAAATCTTCCATTGACTATAAGCCACGAAATGCCGTAAAAGCACAAGCATTAGCGGACTTTATCGTCGAAGTGGCAGTAAACCACGAGCCTGAAAATGCTACTTCTGACCCATGGATGCTCTATGTAGATGGTTTGTCCATGATCCAGAAGGGGGGCATATGTGTATGGTTATGAGATCCGGAAGGTACAATTGTCATATTGCATAAAGAATATGTGTAAAATATCAAAAAAATGCACTCTGTTGACATAATCTTGCTTCGTACTCAATACGAGGCCAATGCTTTTGAAAATTGTTGTTTAAAATAATTTACAAATATTAATGCAGACAATGATCATGAATTTGCCATTAAGCAGAATTTTGATGTAACTAATAATGAAGCTGAAAATGAAGCGCTTGTGGCAGGATTAGAGATGGAAAAATCCATGAATGTGAACATTTTGAATGCTTATACTGACTCTCAGCTCGTAGCGAACCAGATTGCGGGATCGTATGAGATGAAGGAGAGAAACCTCGTTATGTATTTTCAGAAAGGGGAATTGATGTGTGGATTTGAAAAAATAAATATATATCAGATTCCACGAGGAGAAAATGAAAGAGCAGATGCTCTTTCGAAATTTGCAAACTTGATCGCTGGGGTGAAAAGTAGAACAGTAACGCTGCTAATATCCAAAAAGTCAAAGGTCTCGTCGAACGAAACCACGGAGGTGATGGTCACAGTTGACGAAGCATGTTGGAAGAATGAGATTAAGTTGTATCTGTTGAAAAGAGAATTGCCCAAGGATCGTAACATGGCCCGTAGATCGTGTACAGAGCTTTAAGAGTCACATTTATTGACGAAGAGCTCTATAAACGATCCTTAGCAAGCCCACTATTACATTGCATCGCTTCTTCCAAAGCAGAATATGTTATGAGAGAGATCCACGAGGGAAGTTGTGGAAATCATTCAGAAGGTCGAGCCTTAGCTCAAAAGATATTAAGGCAAGGATATTACTAGAGGATAGATATCCATTTGATCAATGGAGGATAGATATACTGGGTCCCTTTCCTCCTGCCACAGGATAGATGAAGTTCATCATTGTGGCCGTAGAGTATTTCACGAAGTGAATTGAAGCCGATGCGGTGGCTAAGATAACAGATCACGAAGTGATGAAATTTTTGTGGAAAAATATTGCATGTAGATTTGGATTCCCTCGTGTCTTAGTTTCAGACAATGGGACGCAGTTCAATAGTAAAAATGTGGTAAAGTGGTGTGAGGAGTTGAAAATTCAGCAAAACTTCACCGCGGTAGGCAATCCTTAAGCGAATGGGCAAATGGAAATGTCAAATAGGATAATTCTTTAACATCTCAAGACTAGGATCGAAGGGAAGAGAGGTAATTGGGCTGAAGAGTTTCCTGGTACGTTATGGGCATATCGTACGACGCCAAGAACTTCGATAGGTGAATCCCCTTTCAGCTTCGTGTACGGTTCGGAAGCTGTGATACCTGCAAAAATTGGAATGATGTCTCATCGGGTACGATCTTATGATCCTGAGGAGAATTTTGAAACAAGGATGTATGAACTAGATTTGTTGAAGAATTGAGGTATAGAGCCTATGCTAAGATTCTGATGCAAAAAGAGACGATGGCAAGGGCCTCCAGGTTGGAGATCTTGTACTGAAAAAAGTAGAAGTGTCGAGGCACGTGGGAAAACTCGACGCGAACTGGGAAGGACCTTTTAAGGTCATCAAGCTGACAAAGAAAGGAACTTACAGGCTGCAAGATCTGGACGAGAAAGATCTGCCTCATCCTTGGAATATTCAAAACCTACGAAAGTTCTATGCATAGAACTCATCAGAGTCTACCCTTCTTTTGCTTCTAATGGCATACATATACATTTTGGCATAATGGAATATTCATCTTTCACTTCTACTTTGTACTTCGTTATATAAACATAAAGAATGCATAGCACATATATAACATGCCATTAATAAAGAGATATACTCTAGATGAAATCAGGGAACTACAATCAGATTGTCAGAATATTGTTCCACGACAACAACATCATCAATCTATAAAAGTAAAACCATCTACAAATACGAAACTAAAAATTATAAACTTAATTATTTTCAGCAACGGAGGCTTGAGCCGCCTTGTTTGCATCATCATTGTCCGAAACAGGACCCAACGGACTAAACTAGAGGAAAGAGATGGCTGGCTGGCTCGGCTCCTCACAGGAATCTCGAAGTGGCAGAGCAGCAACAAATTTTTGGGCAAACTTCTCGTCGTCAAAATTTGCTGGAAGATGGTTCTGCTTCTTCAGATAATCTAATGGTTTCATGAACCCATCAAAGAGAAAGTCTGACTCTTTCTCTTCGGCCAGTCTCTCAAAGACTAGGGAGCTCTTGAAGTCCCTAGCCCCCTCAAACGAGCCTTTCGGAGGCTCTCTTGGTACTCCTCCGAAGCCACAAACATCGCATTGCCCTCAGCAATGCCGGACTGGAATTCATTCTCTTTGGCTACTTGTAGGTGAACTGCAGCTTCTCGAGATTGGCATGGGGCTCCTTCATCTACTCTCTTAAGGAGTTAGCCTCGTAGGTGTGGGCATCTAACTTCTTTCGCATTTTGGCCTTGCCAACTATCGTCTCGGAAGCTATGATCCGAGCCTCATTCAGTTCACTCTCCAGCTTAAGCCGATGCTCCCTTGGCTCAGCATCTGAGTCTAACTTCTCATGACGCTAGTATAATAAACCAACAGAGAGTTGGTGCAAGCAGAGGGCAATCTAGTAAGATGCGAAGCTAATGTTAGGACATAAATTTGATACGAAAAATTAAAAATGGAATTGAACTAGATGAGACGAAGTGGCTACCTTAGCAGTGGCCTTGAAGCCTTGCCCTTCTATAAGGATATGAGGAAGGCTTGCAAAGCTGACCTTGTCTTTTGGCAAAACAATGCCTTGTACTAGTTCGGAGGCCGTCAGTGACCCTTTTGCTCCCAAGATGGAGCTATCATCATAGATTCGCTAAGACGGGGCAATGGCAGGTTTGGATCAATGAAGGTAGGGACGATCACGACCCCTTGTGGCCTCGACTCTGTCTTTCAAATAGATGCCCTCAAATTTTCTATCAATCGGGTGACAGAAGTCTCGTGCAGCTCGCTGAAGAGAGTGGAACCGGGTTCAGGACTGTATTCGGAATGATTGAATCTCCTCTTATTCCTCAACTTGGATGCTGATACTGAACCCATAGGAGAGGATGGGTTCGTACGTGAACCCTCACTTCTCTCCACTGTTTCACGAAACGGCCTCGCCTCGTTCAGTAGAGGGACGTCATATACTGGCTCTTCGAGGGGGATGGGCTCGGTCGTACCCCCGGTGGAGACTCGAACCCGAGGTTGGGGCCTCGCAGCAGCAGTGGCGCCTTGCATGTTTCTCCCATCCGCTTGCTTGGCCAAGTTCTTCTCCGTTCAAGCTGCCTTTTCCTCCATACCTGCAATATCACAAAATAAAAATTAAATAAGTACAACAAACAAAATTATACACATAAAGTACGAACCGGATTAAGTACAATGCTTACCCACTCTAGCAGATTTGATGGAAGCATAACTAATCCGGCACCAAACCAATACTTCCTCAAGAAGAAGCAAATCCGCGTTATATAAGTCCAAGAAGTGTTCTTCGATAAAATGTCGACCCCAAGTCACCTCACCAACATCCTCGGAATGAGGTAAATCTAACCTCCACTCACGAGGTACTTTCCACCTCTTCAACTTAGGTTGTGCTATATAGAAATACTTATCCTTCCACACCTCATACGAGGAAGTATTCTTCTTAAAGATACGAACACGGGGATTACGAGGTGAAATGTAGAAAAAACCCTCATCCTCGGTACCTGATCTACTGATCTTAAAGGTCTCTAAGAAACGAGCTAAGGAGACCGCGGTGCCCCAGCGATGCATTAAGATAATAAAGGCGTTGATGTGTCTGTAAGAATTGGGCAACAGTGGGGTCAGACACAATCCTAACCTAGATAAGACACGAACTGTAGTAGGA
Source organism: Buddleja alternifolia (assembly GCA_019426215.1). Taxonomy (NCBI): domain Eukaryota; kingdom Viridiplantae; phylum Streptophyta; class Magnoliopsida; order Lamiales; family Scrophulariaceae; genus Buddleja; species Buddleja alternifolia. The sequence goes on along the minus strand of CM033400.1, from coordinate 4,808,148 downwards.
TGAAGGGGAGATCTTACTCCAACTTGTAAGTGAGCAAGATAGAAGGTTCGATAGCCAGTAGGAGGGGTTTCTATATGATCTGTTGGGCCAGGAATTTTAATGTCGTATTCCTCAGATATGTAATATCTCTCTCGTATATGTGGAATCATCCTAGGGGTTAAAGTTGATCGCATATCACTCCAAGAGTGATATACACAAGGTACTCTATTTGCCTTGGCACCCTTTGATTCTTCACCACTGTCTTTCTCATGAGCTGGTTTTGCTCATGGTCAGACCTTGCATCCTCACCTTCTCCCTCATCATAATTTCTTACACCAGCCTAGGCCTCATTATTATCATCAGCCTCGTAATCATCTATTTCTAAATCGTCATCGTTTACAGTTCTAGATAACGAATCTAATTGATCTACTTCCTCCCCTCCTGCCAATGACCTAAGGGATTCGTCAAACCTAGTTCTAGAGGTTGAACAAACCATAGTGTAAAAAAGTACAAAATCACAAAAGCTATACGAAGCCGCTAAACAAAATCAACCACTACAAGATTTTAAAGGTGAATACAGACAAGTACTAAGAACGGAAAATACCTAAAAAGGAGGTTCTTGCGAGAAGACGGGGAGATGTAAAAGGATGAACTTAGCCCTAATCAGTGCACGTTAATACTGTCGCCTTTACACAGGCTCGCCCTTTTCTTCCTTTTCAAAAAATTCACTAGAGGAATTTTTCTTCTTCTTTGAATCTTCAGTCAAGTATTGTTAAAAATATCAAAGTAAAAACTTTTAAGAAATTTTTCTCTTTAAAATGCAGCAATCTGAAGCACTTGTGATTTTCTCTCTCTTTCTCGAAACTTCTCTCTGATATATTTCAAATGCAACAGAAAGGAGTAAAAATTTCAAATGGGCTAATTATTGTCCTATTTATAGGATGTGATGGGCGGGAATATCAAGGGTAAAAAGAATTAACCCTATAAGATCAAATGGTTATTATTAAAAGCTAGTTTGAAATAGACGGTCTAGATGGGGCGACTATTCAAGTTCCTCCACTAACTCCATAACAATTAATATGAAAATACTTACGGTGATTTGCCATAAAAGCGCTTAACAACACGCGTTGTACAAGCTGACAAACGCGTGGCATCATTCTCCTATGGATAAGTTTAATATAAATCTTGGCAGTGATGTTTTTATCATTCACCTCGATATATGAGTCGTTAAGATAACTATGAACTAATTACTATTTACATCTGATATTGTAGTTCGCAGATACGACTGCCACGCGTCGTGACCTACGAACCGGGGGACTAAATGATGAGCACAAATATTCAATTCCCTACTATTTAATGGTCAACGGTCAAAAGTTACTGCATATTATTATTTTATGACAAAATATCTAATAGATCCGTATATTACTGATATACGGGTCGGGTTACGATCACGAACCCGGATTACCGACCCAACGACCCGAATGTAAAAGGTCCAATAATCATACAGCATGTTTCCAGGCCCAAGTAGCCCAAATGTCACATCATGAATAGTGATTATCTCATCTCTTATAAATACCCACTCCAGTCTATTTATGGGGGGGACCAACAATAAATTCTCTCTCAATACCTATCAGATGTACTTCGTTTTTATGATCTTTCACATATTTATATTGTAGTTGGCCTCGTATTCTACGATGTAATTACGTATATTATAACCCCTCTTTTTGAACTACGTGTAGACTTTATCATATTCAATTAGGTACGTAGGCTGCTTGACTTCGTCAAGTCCAGTCTATAATCTAATTTAATAGTTATCTTGGTTCTACCCATTTAGGTCGTCGATTTGGTTCGTATTAGCCCAACGATAAACGAGCTAAATAATGTTTAATTATTATAGTGTTGAGTGAAGTGTAAACAAAGTATTTATTTATTTTTCAATATTCATCATGAGCAAAAAGTTGTCTTGCTCACGAGTTATAGCGTCTGTGGGTGTGAGACTATGTCAGATCGGGTGCATTGGAGCCGGTGTACTTAGCAGCACATATTTATGGTGGGGTGGGTGGTTTTGCATGGGTGTTGGGTGATGAAAACCACCCACCCCACCACAAATATGTGGTATTAAGTACACCGACTCCAATGCACCCAGTCTGGCATAGAATTGCCCCGTCTGTGGGACACATTATTTTGCTCACGAGTTATCAATAGTTATCTTGCTCATGATGAATATTTGTGCTCATCAATGCACTTAGGGTGTTACAATCTTCCCCACTTATAAAAAGTTTCATCATTGAAACTTACAACACTAAAGTCAATGAATAATTCTTTCTATCCTTCATCCTTTTTCTTTATTGCATATATCTAGCCCATAAAATTTAAATCCAGAAACCGTAAGTATCAAAGTCCTACTCTCAATATCCGAAGGCATTTTTGTAAATATAGAAGTAAGCAAAAATAAATATTTATAATTACTTAAGTAACAGGGGTATTACAGTACTTGTGTGGGCAATGTATTTTACAGAAAAGTTTAGAACTTTTTATTACACGCATAAATGTGCAACAAGTATTATGTTTAATTATTATAGCGTTGAGGGAAGTGTAAACAGAGTATTTATTTATTTTTCTAAAAGAAATATATAAGTTCATTGGCTAGACTTTTTTTTATTTGGGGGGGTTTCATAATGTGTCCCCAAAACTTGAAGGGTCAAAACTAATCTTTTGAGGCACTATCAAACGCAATTACGAGGACTTCTTCCAAAAAAAAAAAATTATGCATCCATAAGAATTTATACACAAAATCTTGTTTCACTTTCTTTCGGAAATTGGAACATCATTATTGATTATACAATATCATATATTTTTGTACGTTTTGAATGAGATCTAGGCCGGGAAATTCTATGCTAGGCCGAGACCATCTCGGCCCAGTATGGACCGTTGGATCTCCCCAAGGGGGGGGGGGTTAAATTGGTAAATGACCCCTTCCCCCCCAAGTTGGGGGGATCCAACGATCATGCTAGGCCAAGACCAATGATCTCGGCCCAACATAGAATGGCCCGATCTAGGCCAATACCTTGAATGATTACATCCTAGATCGAGTTTTATGTAACAAGTAACAACTATTCAGAGGTCATCAATTACGATGGGATCCAACATTCACGTGTCAGCTTGATTCGTATCGAGAAGTAAAAATGCTCGAGTCTTGGAACCTATAAAGTTTTAATTTTTATTTTATTTTTATTTTTATTTTTATTTTGGTCAAACTCATTGTATCTAATAATATTCAACATTTTTTGCATGATTGTTTCTTTGGTTACATTGGAATAAGAGAAGACTACTCATCCTCTTTTAAACATACTCATTAAACATTATATCTATGGAAAATTACACAAACCTCCCTTTGTGTACTATGTAATTATCTAATTAGTCCCTTGTATTTCTAAAATTACATAAAGACCCTATCATATAAAGCACCCCAACTTGTATTTAAAAATTCTTGCATTTTAACCCCTAAAAACCTTTACAATTAGGCCCTCTTTTAATTTCAAAATTATGAGGGAATTTTTGGTAATTGCACATTAATAGAAGGGGTATGTCTGTAATTATTCATTATCTATATTATCTATACTATTATATAAAGCATGAGACCCCTAAAATAACTAACTTGGGTTGTCCAACTTTTGGTGAAATAATTTCTATTCTTAAATTTCGACAAGTGTCTCAATTTTTTTTTTCTTATTTCTTCTCACACATTATTTCTCTCCTAATATTTTTTTTTATTTCTCTCATATTCTCTCATTTCTTTATACATGTTTCTTTTTTTTCCGTTCATCTTTGTCTCTTTATTGTCTCTATATATCTTTATCCCTCTATTTTATTTAAAATTAATGGAATTTTGCCAAGAAAGTCAATATCAACTTTTTTATGTTTTTTACAAGTATAGAGTGTGCCTTTACTGACTATTATCTAATTAACATTCAAGTGGAAATATTTTTATATTTTTTTCTACATTCAAAATGAAGGAGGATACCCTAAATATCTAGCCCCGACAAACAGGGGGTTGATAATCATAATCCTGAGTTATAAAGACTTTATCTAACTCCATATAGGAGGAGAGAGCCATAACTTGTGGCAGCCTGAATTCGAACTCAGGACCTCTCACATAAAGTAGGAGATGGATACCATTAGACCAACAAGTTTTGGGTACATTCAAGTGGAAATATGTTTTTTTTTTTTTTGGCTAACCAAGGGGGATACCCTAGCTACTTAGTCTGATAAACTTGAACCAATAGTCATCTCTCCTAGCCATCTACGACCAGCCATGTCTTGATCACAAATCGGTTTCACATTCAATCCTTGGACCTCCAAGAGTTCCATGTGTTGACTAATCCTTGCTTTGGCCAAGAAATCGGCAACTTGATTTGCTTCCTGAGGTATATATTGCAACCTCACCTCCCACTCTTTATTGATCGTCTCTCTAATATTATGGACTATATCAAAATAATTATGCGCACAGGTAGCTTCGTCAATAGCCCATAATGCATCCCTACAATCCGTCTCGACCAATATTTTCTTTGACCCTTGGACCTCCAAGAGTTCCATGTGTTGACTATTCCCTGCTTTGGCCAAGAAGTCGGCAACTTGATTTGCTTCCTGAGGTATATATTTCAACCTCACCTCCCACTCTTTATTGATCATCTTTCTAATATTATGGACTATATCAAAATAATTATGCGCATAGGTAGCTTCGTCTATAGCCCGTAATGCATCCCTACAATCCGTCTCGACCAATATTTTCTTAGATCCTTCCTGCCAAGTTATTTGTAGCCCCTTTCTTTACCTTGAAATCCCTCAAGCCATTTCCCATGATGGTCACAGGCTACAACGCCTATCCCTGTAGCTCCTCGCGTGGTATTTTGACTAAGACATACAGCCGCGTCCACATTAATCTTGATGACTCCACTTTACACTTTGTTTTAAACACAAGTCCTTTATTTTACGGGTATGGTGTTGGTTTAAAGGAAATGGATCCAACCCATTAATGGGAAGCCCAAACCCATATAAATTTTCAGGGGTTATTTATTGGGCTCTCACCATCTTCGCTAAATTCTAATCCAATCCATAAATAAACCCATATTAATTATATATACAGCCACAATCACAATCAGCAAAGCTAAAGCTCATCACTTTCTCCACCGAGAGAGAGAGAGAGAGAGAGAGATGGAGGAAGAGGAGCACGAGGTGTACGGCGGAGATATACCCGACGTAGGCGAGATGGAAGCTGATGCCGACGTCGATATGTCTGCTGCCGACGATGACGCCGCCGCCAAGGTTGTTATATATATATGTGCATATATAATTTTTGTTGCTAGTGTAAGTATGTGTTAGGTTGTAGTTATATGGATGTGTGTAAGTTTGATCGGATCTGGCGATGTGTAGGAATTGGATGAGATGAAGAAGCGATTGAAGGAGATGGAAGAGGAAGCTGCGGCGCTTCGCGAAATGCAGACCAAAGTTGAGAAGGAGATGGGTGCCGTTCAAGGTTTTCTATTTTTCGACGTTTTCGAATTATGATTTCTTTGTAATTGTGTATTAGGTTTGTGTTGCTTCTTTTGATAAAGGTTTAAGGCGAGCTCTATGAATGGGCTTTTGTGAAGATTTTGTTTCTCCAAATCACAGAATTATCTTTTGTGAAACATAGTCGAGTAGTGTGAATTAGCACTTACTGCATGTTTTTACGTGATATGTATTATCATGTATGAGGCCGCAAGTTGTTTGTAGTCAGATAATGTGATGAAGAAGCTGATATTATTGTACTATCATCTGGTAGTGCACCTCTTGTCAAATTTTGTAACTTTGTCGTGGCAGAATTCCGATTTTCTATTGTTTACTTTAATTTGTTGATGTTTTTATAAGTGAGTGTAATTTTCGATTCTGTTGATGACCGTCTAATTGTTATTCATTTGGACACAAATGGTTAAAAGTGAATGAGTAAGCAATTGTAGTCATTAACCAGTTTAGAATTTGGTTTGATCTGGGTAGGTCACCATGAGGCGTACCTACAAAAAATTGTGGTAATTGCATGTCCTGCTAGAAGTAAAATTGACATGGACAAAATCACCTGCAAAAGCATAATTAATAAGGGGCATTTGTGACTTGCAAGGACTAGCAAGAAACGGATAGAAGACAAGCTATTATATATAGTAGTTGGTGCATCTCGTGAAGTGATATATTTGCTTTTTTCTTCCGCTCTTGACTAACTTCGACACCACCTAAATTTTATTTTGCATGCTGATTCCGGTTTTCTATGCTTTTTTTTTTTTCCGTGTAGATCCTGCTACTACTGCTGCTGCTCAGGCAAGCAAGGAGGAGGTGGATTCACGATCTGTTTATGTCGGCAATGTGAGTACCGAGCAGAATTCTATCTGATAAGCCTCTGGACGAATATGCTTGAATGCATAGTTGAATTTACACTTGAGTATTTGATGCATCTCTCATTACTTGGTCATCTTAGTTCTTTAATTCTTGTCTAAGTATTTTGCTGGATTTTTGATTTATCTCCTTAAAACTTTTCCCCAATTCTGCTTGCTTCAATTCATTCTCTCAAGCGCTGCGTTAGTCTTATCTAAAGTTTGTTGGAATTACCATTAATTGCAAACATTTTTTCATTATATTCTGTTTGTTTTACTCACTAAGTGTTGTTTTCTTGTTGCTACTACGTGCATCATGCTATTTTGGATTACAGTAATTTTGTTTTGCCTTTACTACATAGGACTAGACCCATTACATAAAATCCACCTGGATGTGTTTTCGTCTAGATTGAGATATGACAGGTTTTATGGTTTGAGTGGTTCTTGCAATTTGTACAGTTGGTCTGAAAGATATGACGTTTTACTATTAGCTTGCACGCTAAAACAGAAATCTTTTGCATCAAATGATTGTTGGATATACCCATGCTCTATTCAATCTCGCTTACTCAGATTTGATTGTCTCCAGTCCCCCATTTTTTTACTGGACCTGCAGTCTCACATTTATATTTCTGGTTTTTGGATTTGTGCTGATCCATCTGGTTTTTTGGTTGATATGTTTTGTTATACTTATAATCATCTGGTTTTGGATATCAATACTGGCTTTTGAAGCGATGTGAGCCATATAAAAACAATTACGTCTACCCCTCCCAATTTTCTCCGAATGTTTTGTCTCCGTACATTTTTTGGTCAGATATAATGATTAGATGTATGTTACTTTAGACACCTCGAAGTCAAATGTATGAAAGAAAAGACAAATTAAAATTAAATTTAGTAGCTGAAGCCTTATCTACTGTTATTATAATCTTATCCACTTAACACTTGAAATGGCCTTGAAATGCACACGATATTTCATTTTCATGGTAATTATCATTAGAGGAGGTAGTACGTTACATCTTCATTCTTAAATAATTTAGGGTTCTTTTTCTTAAGAGCGTAGCAGAGCAGACAATTGCTCAATAGGTTTAAGCATATGGATAGAAGAGGTGTGTAAACCTTTCCCTTTGTTTTCGAAAGTTGAAAAAAGAAATTAGCTAATGAATCATTTATGTTGCATCATTTTTGCTTGTTCAGAACATTAAATTTGTAATTAATTCAATTTTCATTCTATATTGTTATTTCATTACTGTGCCAATCTCTCTGAATATCTTCTGGTGGCAGCTGCTAGGGAGTGGATGATAGGGTGACTAAGATGTGTGTGGTTGTGATGGAGATGACAAATCTCTTGCTGTTTATACTCTCTTCTACGTTTCAGCCTCTCTTATGAACTTGCTAATATACTTAACTGTTTTCAAGATTGATGATCTCTGTTATTGTATAAATCTACTGGGAGAGTGGCTTCTGAAGCGTGGCTACTTGGATTTGTTACTATTATAATTCTTTTATATTGTCTGGGTAGTATTTACTATTATAATTCTTTTATATTGTCTGGGTAGTATTCTTTTGGACTTAATGCTTCTCACTCTGATCGCAGGGTCAGTGATATCCCTGAGTAGCATTGGAATTAACCCTGTATAGTGATGGTGAAAGCAGTTCTAATGCCTCTAAGTGTGTTTAATAAAATCTCTGTACCTGCATATGTGTAAAATGGAAACATTTTAATCAAAAGGAAGAAAAAAGAAAAATGTCCAGAGCTAAAAGTAGTGAGAAAAATATTGTGATTTCCCCATTAAAAAATGATAAAGGATCAAAAAAAAAAAGTCAAAATAGAAAGATGGGGGCAAAAGAAAAGAGCCAAGAAAAAAAAGAGATGCAAAAAAAAAAGAAAAAGAAAAAAGGAATAAAGAAAGGATGCAAATGAGAATTGAAGTAACTTCCTTGAGTTTTCATGCTTTTATGAGGCAGCTAGTATTTTGCATTCTATGCATGAGATATCACTTAGAGGTTGAACTAGTCCAGATATGAAACTCCTTCGAGCTATTATGTAAGACAAGAGACCCTTTTGCATTGGAAGAGTAGAGTCTGGTGACTACTGCGCCAATTCACGTGGCCAAGTTTGATTGCTGAATGCGCTGGAGAACATGATACTTCAGATTTGGTTGGTTATAGAGCCTAATGTGGTGAGGTGTCATTACTCTTACGTGGCCTTATTCTACTTTGTCCGCATTTTGCTCAGGTCGATGTCAAGGACCCATATCAAGAAGGCCCTACTATAGCAAATATAATAATTGTTTGGCATTCTTGGTGAACACAATGAAGTATATTAATTCCCACTAGTTTATTTACTTGGGATTTCATCCGATATGCAGAACTTTGCATCATTGTTACTCCTCAGCTTACTTCTTGCATTGCATCTTCATTCTTGTTCAGTTTAAGTGCTTCAGTTTGAACACCTTAATATTTTCAGAGCCTTGCACCAATAAAAAAAATGATTACATCTTGTTCAGTTGTCAGAGTCTTTTCTTTCACGGGCATAGCCTCAATACTAAAATATATTATCTTGCACCAATTTTTTGTTTCGGTCTGTTACTCATGAGTCCTTATGTGAAATTACAATTGCTTTTGAGCAGAAGAAAGTAAAAGTGAACGTTAAGTCTCAGGAACTTCTCCATGTATTTTATTTGTGAAATCCTATCATAGATAATTTATGGGGTAGTAAGTGAGAGATGCATTTCTCATTAACTGGGTTTTGAAGTTTTTATGCCTGGGATTCTAGTAAGTTAGATAGATGCAAAGTTTCATCAACTGGCGTTTGAAGTTTTTGCGCCTGGGATTCTAGTAAGTTAGATAGATGCAAATTCTCGTCAACTGGGGTTTGAAGTTTTTATGATTGGGATTCTTGTAAGTTAGATAGATGCAAATTCTCGTTAACTGAAGAAGCTTTGATTTAGATAGACATTCTGCCCTGATTTTTATGTGCCAAAACTCAGGTATTCTCTCTATTAAGATTTATCGGGATTACTTTGGGACATCAGTTAATATTAATTAAACAATTGACAAGAGGAAGAGGCCAGTCCAATGGGCCCATAAGTATTCGCAAGATAGGTTTTTTCATAAAGGGGATTATTTGTTGAAACTTGTTTTAAGTTGCAATCATATATGGGAAATATAATGTGCATTTTTTTTCTAAGTAACAATGTTCTTTGGGATTTACTATATTGTTATTTTCTTGCTCATTTGTTGACATTCCTGTTTAATTATTGACAGTAGAGACTTGATAAAAATTTAGACTCAGCATGTGTAGTAGAATTTCCCTATTAATGACTGAACAGATTTTGTTTTGTGCTTACATGGATAAATGTTTGGATCTATTATGGTATACTGGCCTTTTGTTCTTGTGATCTCTGTGCTTTGGAAACTTTATGAGTGATATGGTTTCCTCTCCTTCTCTATTCTCTCACATAAAAGCTTAGGACACAAACTATAGGAATATCATGCAATCTGAGCTAAATCAAGAAATATACACGAGTGAACATGGTTAATTGAAGATTTTGTCCTTGTACATTGAATATATACTCGAGTTGTTTTATGTCATTCCACTTGCACCTCATTGCATCTTTATATTACAGGTGGATTACGCGTGCACACCTGAGGAAGTTCAGCAGCATTTTCAAACATGTGGGACCGTGAATCGTGTGACTATTCTGACCGATAAGTTTGGGCAGCCCAAGGGCTTTGCATATGTAGAATTTCTCGAACAAGAAGCTATTCAAGAGGCCCTCCAACTCAATGAGTCTGAACTACATGGACGACAATTGAAGGTTAAATAAATATTAGGAATAGTTGCATATATTCCCCCCCCCCCCCTCTCCCCCCCTCCCTTACTTATTGGGTAATTACCACAAGCCCCCTGGGGTTTTTGCAAATTTCGGAGACACCCCTGTCGGTTCCTGACACCTATAAAAATAAGGGGTGAAATTGTTATCCGTCTATCACTGACAGGGGAATTTATAATAATTTCTCAAAGCCCAGGGTGTTTTTTCGTGCACGTAGAGGGTATTTATGTAATCTACCCTAAATATTGTATTCATTTTTTTGAAGATATGGTTAGATATGAGCTTGGTTGCTTTATAACCGTCTATATTTTTTCCTTATATTTGCAGGTTATGGCGAAGAGGACGAATGTTCCTGGAATGAAACAGTACCGTGGGAGACGATTCAATCCCTACATGGCACATGGTTACAGGAGGCCATATGTACCCCCTTATTTCTATTCTCCATACGGTTACGGGTGAGTTTTTCGATTCTCAAGCACAAGCTCCATTTTTTCCATACTGAACTAATCGTGTGACAAATGTAATTAGACCTATCACGTGATCGGTCGCTCTCATTAGAATGTACAATAAACACATGATAAGTTTATTCTACTTGTAATTCTTACGGGGTTTCGGATTCTAAAAGAGTGTTTGCAAATACAACTGCATATAGAGAAGTGCTTATAAGGGGGAAATAATTTTAAAAAATCAGAAGTCAGAGGTGTTTGAAAACATAAGTGAAAAGTGGGAAAAAACTGCGAGGGAATGTTTGAAAACTAAAGTAAGTAAAAGTGATAAATATGTTTAAAAGAACCTTAATTTAATTACAAAAGTATCTTAATCAGTTTTAAGAAGCTTCTTACCAATTTAAAGATTATAGATTATTTTTACTTAAGTTTAGAGAATTAAAAAGCATATCTGAGATTTGCAAAGACTGCCAAATAACTGATTTTTGTCCATAAGTTGATAAGCGTTTAAAATTAGAGTTTACTTACACTCCTCAAGTCTCGATGTAATTACAGTTGTCCATGTATAGTGAATAACGAGCTCCTAAGAATGGAACAATTCATTTGCCAAGTGATTAGTTTGAGTTTGGCAAAATCTGGTTTCACCTTCAACCACTTAATTGTGAATCAAATTTAAGTTGAATAACCTATGTTTTAACAATGTGATGCAGCAAGGCTCCGAGGTTCAGACGTCCAATGCGCTACATGCCTTATTACTGAAACATCAATTGCACTTTGAACCGTGTTGAGATGCAGTTAGCAAACCTAATGTCAAGATCCACGTTTGCTTCGTGTGATGGACAATTATATACCATATGCTTTTATCGCAATGAACTATAATTTGCCTTTAGGTGGGTGATGTTTCCATGTACTGCTATCGGTTGTTTTTGTTGGATTTAGTAGGCGATGCTCATCGTTAACACATAATTGGGGAAATTATTATTTGATATTTAGAGTAATTTGCTGATTAATGAATGTATGATGATGACTTGTACCATGCTGTAAACTTATATCATTATTTAGTTGAGTGATACAAGTTGAGTTTATGAATTTGGTGTTTTGTCTTGTATTTCAATTATGATTTATTTTTTATTTGGGTTTGATTTTTCGTCTTGCATTTCATATAAAAGATGCAGTAAGTCTTATATAATTTTGAGATATTTCTATGATTGTGTGTTTGTAATGTAAAATGTAAGAGGCATCAAACAAGAATATGAGATTTGAAATTATTGGAAATCCAATCCCAAAATCATTGCAATAATTTTGAAAATTATTGCACCAAAATTTCTCACTAAAAATTCTCACAAAACTACAATCCCAAAACATAACCAAACATAACCAAAAGATCAAATAGGAGTTCCGATGCAGTTGTCTTCCAACAGTGTCAAAGTCCGTTGGGAGGCTCGTTCCAAATACTTATATATATGATGACGGATCAAAAATCAGTATCACGTGAGAACCACATGGATATGGAACCCGATCCAACATGACAGACTGAAAATTAAGTTATTTGAATATAGACTGCACTTGCTCAAGTCAAGGTGCCTACGTACCCATTTTGACAGGATCAAATCTTTTCGTAGTTCTATACGGTGGTAGCTCTCAAAAGACTACAACACATTCTAAATCTAGTAGTCTTTTTCTCTCAAGAGCAGATAAATAATTAATTATCATTAGTTTGGGTCTCTGGGATATCTATAGTGCTGAAGATCGGTCATGAGCCATGGGCCAAAGTCCCTTTAATTAACCCACTTAGCAATAATTACAATATATTTAATACTATAATGAAGGAATTTCACCCCAGCAAGCCCATTGGGTCTATTTGATAATGGGCCCTTAGTCCATAAGCCCAATCTCTTAATTTGGACTATGTCGGCTCAATCTTAATTTCATGAAGGTTACATAACGAAAATACCCCATGATTTGTGGGTCACCTCATAATGCCCCCAACTCCCGGGTATTCTCTTGAGAGTAGCCGGGAGTAGAGCTGTTCAATCGGTTAAACCGAACCGAAGTTTCGGTTCGGAAAAATCCGAAACGGAAACCTAACCGAAATGAAAAGGTTCGGTTTTAACCGAAATTATTTCGATTTTGACCGAAATTATTTCTATTTTATTCGGTTAATTGTGCGGTTAACCGATTTTTGCCCAAAAAATGCACCAACAGTTTTTAGCATGAGGGGGATGAGTATTTGAGCATTTAAACACACCACATTACATAAAAAATCTAAACTCAACAAAGCGAGATAATAATTTACCCCTTTGATTTACAACAAAATAAAGAAATTAAAGAATCTAATTTTAATTAAATGGAATGGGAGAGAAGTAAACTTAGTCGAGGGAGGAGGAGGATTGACGGCAGCGGCGGCATTCGTGCACGGCTGCGGCAATGGCGGCATTCGTGAATTGAGGGGTGGCGGGCTACGGGCTACGGGCTGTAAATTGAGATTTGAGAGAGATTGTGAGAGTGAGGCAGAGAGTTACGGTTTGAATTTGGAGGCAAGGTTTTAGTCTTTTAGGAAGATTGAGAAATGAAATTGGGTTTTAGCCCCTCAAATTTTTCGAAATTCCACAAAACCCCCCTATAAATAATAAATTATGTATTAATTAAACACCTATTTGGTTTTCAGTTTGGTTTGGTTAATCGACCAGCAAAATCGAAACCGAATTGAAAATTGAAAATTTCAAAAATTCAAAATCGAAAATCTCGATTTCAGTTCGGTTCGGTCGGTTAACCAAACCGTGAACAGCCCTAGCCTAGAGTAGGAATCTATCCAGATTTAGAAAGCCTTTGAGACGATTTTTCAATTTATTACCAGTATGATAAATTCAAGTTTGATGTTTTCTCATGGTCACTTTGTGACTATATACTACATAGATGGGGATATAAAATATGGATGTATTTGTGCATCTCGAGCTCCCCTCAGATTGGCCCTCAGTGGGGGAAACAATGGTTGCCTCGAGGCGGGCTACCTCGAGGCAAGTCGTGCCTTGGGACACCCAACTGTAGCCTTGGAGCATTGCACCTCGTGGATTCAGCATGATTCTTTTGAACTTGTTCATTTTATGGTTCGCAGATTCTTGTTTTGGAATTTGAAGCATTGCTCGCCTCGGGCGAGATTGGTTATGGGCGATGTGAGTATAACTCGAGCGATTTTGATTTAAAGTTTGTTGTTGAGACGCACCTTGAATTAACTTTAGTTTGCAAAGTGATTGTGCACGATTTGCAATGCAAAAATGTGCGAGGTATTGCGATTCGGGCATATATTTCATGCCTTAGGAGGGAGCTCTTAAGTTATGACCTTCTATTCCAATATTTAGTATTCGGAGGGGCTTGCTTGAGCTCAATCTGATATTTTGTGTTTTATGGAGAAGTTCTCATCTTATGAACCTTTATCCAAGTTGACTGATAACCTTGGAGGGGTTATTAAGTTAGTTGGCGTGGCACTTTGAAAGAATTTTATCTAGATAGACTTTAGTTTGATTTAGCCATAGCTAAGTCAAATCGAGATGTGAGTTAATTTCAGTAATCAGCTTATAAAGTGATAGTGTTGTATGCCCAGTGATCAATATATTGGCTTGAACACTGGATCATAAACACCGGGACAGTCTTATCATTTGTATCGTATTAAACCTGTTTCGGTATGCTTCTTTATTGTCAATTACTTATGTTAGTATAGACAAAGATCCCATAGATTACATATGGTTAGGGGAGCGATCGGGATACCTCTGGAACGCTCTCAAAGACTGTAGTCCTAAAATGTATTAGAAGTCACAGAGGCTGTGAGAAGTGGGATATCATTGTCCTCGTCAAGACATGTTCGTATGTGTAACTCTTATTAGAGATTGATGTGCTCCATTGTCAATGGCCAGTGAGTCAATACATGCACGAAGATTCATACTTAGGAGAAGTATGGAATTGAACGACTCCGCAAGGATTCCTCATTGGTTCTATCGAACTTGGAGTCCTTAGGTTTCGTAATATGAGATTAGTCCTCAGACCTGAGATGTTATTGGAAAGGGTACGATCCACTATGTTTTGATATGCACGTGCACTCCAGGAGAGTCATATGGCCTGTATGTTGGGTATAGTCTGATAGTATAGCAGAACAGATGCTAGTCGTCAAGGAATCCATCCAGGGCTTACAGCCTGGTATTTCCTATGCTGTTGTGTGAAGCTGAATGATTGATAAAAGTCTCTGGCCAGAGCATAGTCTTATAAGACGGATTGGTGATCCCTACTTGGAAGACCGGATCATTAGTGGAACCAATATAGTCATAGTTTCCGAGGCTACTAGGGTTTCGACCCTCGCCAAATCCTAAGCCTTAGACGGGAAAAGATAGAAGGATTCTACTCATATGAAGATCGAAATCTGGACAAGTTTGCTTTTCATCGTTAACAATATCTAGGAAGTCGTGGTGACGTTGCTAGACGTCGAACCACGGCCGATAGGTGCCTTGGGTTAATTGGTGAAGTTAATCCAAGGCCTAATGAATTATTATGAATAATTAATCCAGCCTATGGTAAAAGACTTATCGCTAGCTTGTTAATGAGCCTAAGAGATCACACTCTTAACTTAGTGTAGTACCTATTGGCTAGTTAATTCGTTGTGAATTAATGGAGAGATTAATTAATTGGAATTAATTAATCGAAAAAAAGAAACAAATCAATTAAGTGGTCTTAATTAAAGTCTTATAATTTAATATTAAAATCTTAAATTGGAAAAAACTAATTAATTAATGGACTAATTAATTAATGTGTGAAAGAGAAAATATATATATATATATGTATACAAGTATGGACGTGTATATGGATGGATATAGTGGAAAGATTTTATCTTGTTCACCAAGTCTATGTATATATATATTTAATATATATCTTAGAATATATTTATAGGATCTATTCTAATTAATTAGATGACTAATTATATGGAAAGATCTTATAAATATATTAGGATAAATATTGTGGATATGGTAAGATCTATTTATTTAATTAGTTGACTAATTGTATAGAAAGATCTTATTTGGGTAGATATTACATATTTGGGAAAGATCTCAAATATATAGAAAGATCTTGTTAATTAATTAGTGGATCTAATTAACTATGGAAGAGAATTAAGAAAGAAGGAAACTTAACAATTAAAATATAAGACATATATATATATATATCATATACACGCCTACCTTAAATAAAGGTAAGAGGCGTGTATGTATGTGAGTTTCACCTTTGGTGGACTCTCACTTTATAAATATGTGTATTGGTATTTTAATTCTTAAAGCAATTAATTCTACACAAGTTTGTCTTGTGAAAATTCTTTCTCCCCATCTTTTCTCTTTTACCTCTTTCGCATTTAATTCTTCCAAGTCATGTGTTGAGTACGAAGAACACCAAACTTACATACATACACTAATTAATCCGAAATTCGATATTCTCTTGGCTAGCACGGGTGGAAATAATCGAGGGTACGAATTAAGATGTGGATAAACTTAGAGGCACAACACTTGGGGCGCTAGAGCAAATCAATCCGGAGAGGTGTAGCAGGGAGTTGCTTAAAAAGATGTTGCCGTTTTTTTTTGCTCTTCAAGAGGTAAACAAGTGATAACTCTCTTTTGTGAGTTTTTAAATCCGATGGTACCATGTCTGCCTAACCCTAATTTGGGGATGCCTCACGTTTTTATTGAATTTTGAAATTCCGTGCTGCCGCTGCGACCAGCATCCCCGTGGGTGGACCAAGCGATCCCAACGGTGGTATCAGAGCCAAGGTTTTGACACCTCAGATTCTTTGTCCCTGTTTATGTTTATGTGCTTTAAATTTATTTTATTGCATGTAAAATGAATTGAATTTTTTGATTTTATTTTTGGACCGAATAAAATCGTTTAAATCTGAAAATTGATTTGGATCTGAAAAATGAATTTTTCGAAATCTGAGAAATTGTGTTTTTGGTAAAACTTGAATTGCTGCGTTTTTGGTTCAAGAAATCGAAGAACGAGCCGTCTGTGTAAGGTAGCAAATCGAACAGGCTTGAGCCCGCGACGACGCATAGACCTGGATTTTCAGTGGTGAACAGCGGCTGCTGTTCACTGTTTGGCCGTCGCGGGCAGCGCTTAGGTAGCGTCGCCGTACGCAACAACGCGTGAAGAACAGGGGCAGCGCGTGGCTGTCCCGTGAACCAAAAATGGGCTACTGCTGGTGGCGGGGTCCCACTAGGGTAGGGACCCTAGGGTTTTTCTAATTTTTGATAAATTGCAATTTGGCCCTGTGGGGCTATTTTGTAATGTTATATTTTGAGTTGAAAATACAATTGAATATATTCTTGGGCTAGGGCCTAAAAATAAACTTTTCATAAACATGGGCTTTTATTTATATTTTGAAAGGACGAAATAAAATTGGTATTTTATTGACTTTCGAAATTAAAATAAAATTGAGTTTTTAAAAATGGGCTTCTTCATGGATTTTCAAAATATGGGGTTTTATTTATATTTTGAAAGGAGGAAATAAAATTAGTATTTTATTGACTTTCGAAATTAAAATAAGATTTAATTCTTTAAAATTGGAACCTTGTATGATTAAATGAAGCAGTGGGCTTCTTATGGAGTTTCAAAGAATGTGAGTTTTATTCGAATTCCAAGTATGAGATAAAATTAGTACTTTATGGACTTTGGAAATTGAATAAAATAAATGATTTTTGAATTTGGCATTTTGGATTAAATGAAAAGGTGAACTTTTTCATTGGTTTTTCAAAACGTGTATTTATTATTTACTTCTTGAAAAATCAATATGATATTAATTGATTACTAGAATTGAATAATATTAGAGTTTTGGAAATTGAATTAATTTTTGGATTAAAGGAGAATTATGATTTTCCATGGGATTTTCTAAAATTTGTTTTTAGAAATTAATTCCAGTATGGTCTTCTTGAGTGTTAAGATTTTGATTTTGATCATAAAATGCATTATTTGCATTGAATCCACCTTTTGAGTTGTTATTTATTCTACCTCTACCTCTTCCTCTAGATGATGGATATCCAATAAGTTTGTAGCATTGATCTTTAGTGTGATTTTGAAGGTGACACTGGTCACAATACATATTTGAATTTGAATTCCTTCATCCTGGTTGTGATGTAATACCCCCTCTATTGTTGATGTTTGAATTTTGAACTTTGAAAGATTGTCCTTGAAAGTAGAAGGCTATTGAAGAGTCATTGTTAGCAATAGTTGCATGAACTCCTTTTTGTTTTTCTTCATTTTGTATCATTGAACATGCTTGAGTGTGATTAGGCATAGGTGACATCATCATTCCTGGCATTTCGTGATGAGTCCAAGCAAAACAATCTTTATGATTATGTAATATTTTGATTAATTCCTTTTTTTCGTTTTGCCCTATTCTTGAGCTAATAAAAGTTAGCCTTGGCTCTTTGAGCGTACCGAAATTAACTTCTTCTAAGGGGTCTTAGATATCTTGCCTGATATCTTCATCAGGTTCCAGAATCCCTTCCTCGATTATATCTTCTATATTTTGATTTTGTTGTTCGAAACTACAATCCTTATGCTTATCAGAATTCGAATCATTCTCTTCTATCAAATTAGCAGAATAATCATGCAAACCCATATTAAGCTTTTCGAGTGCTGACTTCTTGAAAATACTGTCAATAACATACAAATGTTTTAAAGTATCCATCAATACAGAATCAGATTATAGTTCGAAATACTAAGATTGCCCCATTTCGATTTGGGCGAATTTCTCCATGACTACTCTTTCAGATGAGTCTTCAACTTCTTCTCTTCCAAAATCCTCTTCTTTTGTCTTTTCGATGGCTGGGACGGATGAAAGCTCCTTGTCTTTCAATTCGAGGTTTTTGGCGCAATACCTAGCATTCACAATTTGTGTATCAACAAATTATGAGTTAGTTTCGGCTTTGACTATTTTGAATTTGGCACCATTCCAACATATTAGAAACTGATGCAAAGTCGAAGGCAAACAGTAGTTTTGATGAATCCAGTCTCTACCCAAAAGTGCATTAAATGACGAATTCGTTTTTACCACAAAAAATATAGAGTAAGAACTCAGGGATCCTATTTTAATTCGACAAGGTAGAACTCCTAACACTTTTGTTGCTTGTCCTGAAAAACCATAGACTACCACATCAGTAGCCACTAAGTCCTTCGAGCCTTAAACTAGTCGTTTTAATTTAAGGCCTGCATCCAATGTTTCCAATTTATGTACATGAGAGGGTGAGGTTTCCTTTTCTCTTGTATTGTTGCAATTTGAAGACAAAGATGAAGACATCTTGAAGATGTAGATGTAGACATTCAAGCTCGAGGAGCTGCGAAGATCTTAGTATAGGGTTCGGGTCCATAGATTAGATTGGTCAATACCTTGATTGCTCGGGGTGTTTTAGATTGGCTTGACTAGGATCACATTATCGCTTTATGTATAGCATGCTCATTGTTATTTATCGTTAGTATCTTCTATATGATATGATGTGTTGCATGATCACCTAAGAAAGATAAATAACTAAAACTGGTGAGACCTTGTATGTGAAAATCCCATATTAAAATATTAAGTCCATAAATGGATAAATCGGGGGCCTGGAAGTTCCTGATTAGGTCCAGTGCCTTCCATCATTAGATGCGAGAGGGAATAGTGCGAGGCTTGTCATCATTGTATCACGAGTCGTGGAATAATGGCAAGTTAAGTGTACTAAACTCCCAACTAGGCCTTCTATGTGGCAAGGTGGTCATATTAGAAGTGCACATGGGTTTCAGTTTCGCTAGGGAGTCGTCCTTGAGTCGTGGGACCACCTGGCTACTGTTATGCTTTGAGAATTTGATGGGTCGGACTTAACCGCAAATTAGTATACGGTTGCATCGTGTTCTTGGGACGTACATGAAATGTGAGAAAAACATCTCAAGGACCACAAGGAAAGTGGATGGGGTCATCGTGCCCAGTTGTGTATTACCGCCCACTGTCTCACGACTCGTGGAATGAGGTATAGGATACATGGCAGCTCGAGCCCACTAGAAATTGTCAAGTTTCCCGTCTTCTGTCAATGGGGTGATGGAATTCGATAAGCAGTGGCAGCACACATGAAATTAAAATATCAATAATTTCATGTGGATATGATTACTGATTGAATGCTAATGTTTTTCTATTTTCGCAACGTAACAGACCAGATGGCAAAAATCCTACTCTCGGTAATTCTTGAAACTAACAAGCTAAATGGCCCAAACTTCCCTGACTGGTACCTCAACCTCAAGATTGTGCTACAATCTGAAGGCCTTGACTATGTCTTAACCCAGCTTATTGAGCCTGCCCCTGAGGCTGCCGCTCCAAGGACTGCTCGTGATGTGCATGAAAAATGGAGCAAAGACAATATCTACATGTGTTGTCTTATTCTGGCCTCTATGACTAATGAGTTGCAGAGGCAGTCTGAGAATGTGGAACACGCATCGGAGATTGTTTTTGCACTGGAGAAGCTGTACAACGGTAAGACGCGCCGTGAGAGGTTTGCTATTTCTCGCGAATTGTTTAAAGCTCTCATGATTGAAGAAACATCGATCACCGACCATGTGTTGAGAATGATTGCCTTGGTGAACAAACTCAACAATATGGAAGTACTGGTCTCTGTCCTGCCCACGATCAGTTCGTAGTGAATTTCAACATGAATCAGCTTATTACCACTCTTCCAGAGTTGTTGGACATGTTGCACACTGCTGAGGCAACGGTCAAGAAGGCAAAGCCTGTATTTCTTGCTGACACTTCTTTGTCTCCCACTTTCGGTGAAAAGAAAGGCACATGGAGGAAGTATTAGGTGTGTGCCCTCAATGCTAATGAGGAATTAGATTTAAGTAGGGCACTAATTTATAATGTACGAACATTTATAAAGGCAATGGGTTTTTTGTTCATGTAAAACTATGTGGCATTATCTGTATTGAACAAAAAAGTCCATAAGATTGAGGTGTACTCACCACCACTTATTTGATAATGTGGAGGCACTGGTGAAGTTAAGTGCTCGATCTTATAAATAGGGTTCGCGAGTTAAGGAATCTTAATAGGGCATTAAGATTCAACTCGTATGACACTTGCTTTGACAAGGAGTGCTAGTCTTACACTGATTGGATAGTGGGAACTGGTGTCATGGATATGGTTAACGGAGTTAACATATTCGAACACGACTCATTGTAATCTGATCACATGAGTTTTTGCTCAGTGACAGTCACATGAGTTTGTTACGATAGTATGAGTGAGCTTTAGACATGAGGAGTCATTTACATTGTGCTTGTACCATTGAATAAGTTATTAGAGTAGTTAGGCCCATTCACCCAGTTGGTGGGTCGACCTCAAAGTACGATTCCATTGGTGTGTTTGATAATGGGAAGTTGACTGCCAATAGGGGATTCATTATCTCGAAAGCAAAGCAACTTGTACGATCATAGGTGTTGTGGAATTAAAGTCTTTGGCCAAAGTAAATATAACGGACACGTATTGGATATGAAGGGCATTTTGGTAATTTCACAACATCATGATTATTTTGTACAGTATCAAGTTCTATGAGTTTGACATTCCATGACTCTTACTTGATCGGGTTGCATTAGTGAAGAGCTGATACTCATACGGTGTTTGTAGCTTAAAGATGCGTGATGACATATTCATCTCGCGCTTGAATAGGTTTCGGTATAGCTTCACGGGACTGGCTTGATGATGACTATATCCTTGAAATCCTCCCAATGCCAATTGAGATGAGCTTAGAGAGTCGCGCTATATGAAGATGATAGGATGAAATGGTTTTACTGCAAAAAGGGTATTTCGGTAATTTCACATGGATGTGAAACTACTGATCGTTTGGGATGTGTTGATTTAATAAATATATATTTAATGGTATGAGTTAAATATATTTCTTTAATCAATATTAATAGTTGAATCAATTTAGAATTAATATATACAATTAAATAAAAGAATAAATATTTAATTAATTGTCTGACTGGATTAGGCTTGGATTAATTAATTAAATTACTTAACATTGGACTATGCATTGGATGAGCTCAATAAACCCATCCCACTAGGCTCGAACATCCGGCCCGAGTTGGTGAACAAGTCACTTGGTTTTTATTTAATACCTTGGTCTTTAAATCATTATCAACTTAATCATTTTTACACCTACAACTTGGAGTTAGGTTTTCTTAGAGAAAAGCAGTAAAAACAAAAATACTCTCTCCTTCTCATAACACCTAGCCGTCCGCCCCGTTGCTATGAGAGGAGGTTGGAGCTTTTGAAGATCATCATCTTCGTGTGACAATCTAGAGGTAGGAACTCACGGGCTGCTACTCTCATGAACATGATAACAAACACGCTTCAAGAGGTAAATTATTTTGTTTCGTTCTTCGATTAAAATCAACAAAATGCCTAAATTGATCCATGGCTCGGGAATCAAATTTTTTTATCCCCTACGTAGGAAGAAGAAGAAGAAAGGCAACAAAATGCAAGCAAAGGGCAGTATCAAGAAACACAAAGGGGATGATGGGAAGTGCTTTAATTGCAAGAGAAAGGACTCTGGAAAGATCAATGCACTAAGACTCCTCGCGAGCGCACTAAAGGTACATTTGTTGTAAAGTTAACTTGTTACTTAATTGTGCTTCTTAAGTGTTATGACACTATAAGGTTACTCACTTATGCAATGGATTACAGATGGTGAGAAGAAGCAAGGAACAAATAAATGAGGTTGTGGTCCTGAAGACACCAAGGAAGCGTTTGTCGCAGCCAAGGCTGAAATCATTTACTTTTTCATTTTTCATTCTGAAATAATATTTTTGGAAGAATGTTTTATCATGTTTTGAATTCATGTTTTGAACCATGTTTTTCTCCACCTTGGTTTATGGGTAGAAATTAAATGTTTTATTAAAGAGCGTTTTATTGTTTTGGTTCTACAATTAATTCTTGTAACATGCTATCTTCATAACATTTGACTCATAACACAACAAATGTATGCAATGATCTAGCTGCCAAAGTAATAAGCTAGGTGAGCATATTAATCTATTGGACATAGAATAATAAGTGTAACCCTAAATTAATCACATAAGATGTGACATGTAAACCACTCACATCGAGGATGTGAGAGGTATTGCTTATGTCAAGCATATAGTGGGAGGAAATGAGGATTGCTAATCCTCTTGTCTTGTGTTTACGAGTATCCTAAGGGAAAGTAGGAATATCGTGTTCGTTACACATTGAAATGAAAGAGATCGTGTCATAATATCCTACCTTCAAGATGAACGAGTTCTTTTTCAAAAGAATGTGATAGTAATGGAAACTGAAAACTCGATAAACATAAACACCACTGGCAGTTAAAATGAATAAACTAATAAACCTGTAAACCTATGAACACAAGTTCCATACCTTTCGATCTTGAGAAAGGCATTCGGGGGATATGAAGAAAGTCAAGAGGTCTTGACAAGTAGTGGGAGCTGGCCTAAAGTGTAACAACTCCAAAGATCAATCTACGAATTTAGTCTTTTCAGAAACTTAAGTTTTAAAGGTAAATAGGTATACAACTGACTTATTAGTATCATATGTTGGTAACGTTACATGAGTAACGTACATATGATCATCATCTCAATTTTCCAAAAGGACTTAAAAAGGAAAAACACCCCAATTGCACGAGATAGCAATATGTGCGGGCCATTAGGTTGCTATAACCTCTTTTTGTCCAAACCCATAGATACTATGTTGACTAAGTTCAACATGGAATAATCAAAGGAGATTTTCCTGTAAAGCATGACCAGTAAGCACATGCAATTTTCTGAGTTAAAATTGATTTTGACTGATATATCTGACGTATTAAGTCGAACCCCTGATTGATCCAATGGATTGGATTGGTGTTGTTTATTGGAAAGCAACATGGAAAATTGGAACTAGAATCTCTAGTCTTAAGACATGAACTTAAGTGATGATTGAGGATTTATTTTATGCCAAGTTGGAGAATAAAAGTTGAGAACGCCTCTTGAGAAGAGAAAAAGGCTAACTCTACCATTTAAGATCACGAATAAGAATGCGTCGATAAAAGGTATCTAGATATGTGAACCTATCTTATGAAAAGATAAAGGTTCTACCAATCGAATATCAAGTACATATATACTATGATTGTCGATAAATGTGTAAGCTCTTAATAAAAAGCGAAGGTCTCACCTACTATCTATACATACCTAGTGTCGAAGTGAATAATCTGAGAAATTATTTTATCAGAGTCGACGTTGGAGTAGAACAAGTCAACTCGACAGAAACGTGGCAAACCCATTTCACCAAAACCCTTGAGTAGGAGCTATGTTCAAAAGGTCATATGTAAGATGGACCTGTCTGGGAACATTACAGTAGGCTCTTGGACAAATGGGAGATTGATAGTGTTATATGCCCGGCTAGCCATATATTGGCTTGAACACTGGATCATAAACACCGTGACGGTCTTATCATTTATGTTGTATCAAACCTGTTTTGGTATGCTTCTTTATTGTTAATTACTTATTTTAGTATAGATAAAGATCCCATGGATTACATATGGTTAGGGAAGCGGTCGGGAAACCTATGGAATGCTCTCAAAGACCGTAGTCCTGAAACGTGTTCCAAGTGACAGACGCTGTGAGATATGGGATATCACTGGCATCGTCAAGACTTGTTCGTGTGTGTAACTCTTATTAGAGATTGACGTGTTCCATTGTCAATGGTCGGAGAGACAATACATGCACAAAGATTCATACTTAGGAGAAGTATGGAATTGAACGACTCCGCAAGGGTTCCTCATTGGTTCTATCGAACTTGGAGTCCTTAGGTTTCGTAGTGTGAGATTAGTCCTTAGATATGAGATGTCATTGGAAAGGGTACTATCCACTATGCTTTGATATGCATGTGCACTCCAGGAGAGTCATATGGCGTGTATGTTGGGTATAGTCTGATAGTACAACAGAACAAATGGCAGTCGTCAAGGGATCCATCCAGGGCTTACAACCTGGTATTTCCCATGCTTTTGTGTAAAGCTGAATGATCGATAAAAGTCTCTGGCCAGAGCATAGTCTTATAAGAGAGATTGGTGATCCCTACTTGGAAGACCGGATCATTAGTAGAACCAACATAGTCATAGTTTCTGAGGCTACTAAGGTTTTGACCGTTGCCAAACCCTACGCCTTACATGGGAAAAAGATGGAAGGATTCTACTCATATAAAGATCAAAATCTGGATAGGTATGCTTTTCATCGTCAACATCTAGAAAGTCGTAGCGACATTGCTAGACATTGAACCACGGCCGATAGGTGCCTTGGGTTAATTGGTGAAGTAAATCCAAGGCCTAATTAATTATTATGAATAAATAATCTAGCCTATGATAAAGGACTTATTTCTAGCTTGCTAATGAACCTAAGGGGTCATACACTTAACTTAGTGTAGTATCTATTGGCTAGTTAATTCTTTGTGAATTAATGGAGAGATTAATTAATTGGAATTAATCAACCGGGAAAAAGGAACAAACTAATTAAGTGGTCTTAATTAAAGTCTTATAATTTAATATTGGAATATTCAATTGCGAAAGACTAATTAATTAATGTGTGAAAGAGAAAATATATATATATATATATATGTGTGTGTGTGTGTGTGTGTGTGTGTGTGTGTGTATACACGTATGGGCATGTATATGGATATATATATGGAGGAAAGATTTTATCTTGTTCACCATGTCTATGTATATATATATATATTTAATATATATCTTAAAATATATTTGGTAGGATCTATTCTAATTAATTAGATGACTAATTATATGGAAAGATCGTATAAATATATTAGGATAGATATTGTGGATATGGTAAGATCTATTTATTTAATTAGTTGACTAATTGTATAGAAACATCTTATTTGGGTAGATCTTATATACTTGGGAATGATCTCAAATATATGGAAAAATCTTGTTAGTTAATTAGTGGATCTAATTAACTAAGGAAGAGAATTAAGAAAGAAGGAAACTTAACAATTAAAATGTAAGACATATATATATATATATATCATATACACGCCTACCTTAGATAAGGTAAGAGGCGTGTATGTATGTGAGTTTCACCTTTGGTGGACTCTCACTCTATATAAATGTGTATTGATATTTTAATTCTTAATGCAATTAATTCTACACAAGTTTGTCTTGTGAAAATTCTTTCTCTCCATCTTTTCTCTTTTACCTCTTTCACATCTAATTTTTCCATCTCATGTGTTGAGTACAAAAAACACCAAAATATATTCCTACCATTTTCTCATAAGTCGAAATTCGATATTCTCTTGGCTAGCACTGGTGGCAATAATCGAAGGTACGAACTAAGGTTTGGATAAACTTAGAGGGCAACACTTGGGGCGCTAGAGCAAATCAATCCGGAGAGGTGTAGTAGGGAGTTACTTAAAAAGATGTTGTGGTTTTTTTTTGTTCTTCAAGAGGTAAACACATGATAACTCTCTTTTCTGAGTTTTGAATCCGATGGTACCATGTCTGCCTAGCCCTAATTTGGGGACGCCTCACATTTTTATTGCATTTTGGAATTCCATGCTTCAACTGCGACAGGCATCCCCGGGGTTGGACCACGCGATCCCAACATAGAGGACATGAGGAATTAACTTAGTGAGCACATGTTGCCCCCAAGTCCTGAATGCTTCTTCTAGCAAGTGAAACACTTGGAAGCATAATATTGAGATAAGTGTACCTCGAGTCATAACCCGCTCTAAATAAAACATAGATTGGTACATGATACCAATTCTTTGGTTTCACATAACTCTCAGTAATCAGCGGGTGTTGGGGATGAGTCTAGAACTCTCGAGGTTCGAGCCCAGCACTTATGATCTCAAAAAAGATATTAGTGTTGTGAATTTTGGTTCATTCACAGCGGAACCGAAAACATATCCGGATTCACAATCGGATCACTTTTGGGTTTTAATAATCTTGCTATTTTTGAAAATTATGAAAAATATGAAATCAAATTTCATCTAATTACTAACCTTTTGGTTTGAATTCAATTCTTGATCTACTGGGTAGCAGCAATTGAATAACTCCTACCTCTAGATACGCAGGAAAATGCTTGAAGAAAAATTCTCTTCCTCTGGCTTCCTAGAGGCCGACGACTACTGGAGGGAAGAGAGTTTTTTTCTCTTCTTCTTTCTTTGCTGTCAAGTTAATTATGAGAGGCTTAGATTTTTCAACTTGATAGTTAGGTATATATAAGGAGTGATGGGCTTGGAATTTAATTAATTCCTTGATCCCATCAAACTCCAACATACATGCCTATACACGCCCATGACATCCAATATTGGGCTAAGTTGACTTTCAATTTAGTCCAATTATTAATTAAGTCCAACATATTTTAATCTAATTAAAATATGATATTAATTAATAATTATCTAAATTAAATAATCTAATCATTAATGAGAATAGGATGAATTTAAAAAATACATCTAATTATTTATTATTAATTTAGTTTCATTAATCTAATTAATAAAATAAATTAATTTGTTCATCAAATGACAAATTACCTAATTTATGTATTTGACAACGAAAGAATTTTCTTCGCTCAATTCCTTTAAAGCACGACTCTCTAGGTTCGTCTCAATTGACAATGAGAGGAAACCAAGGATGTGAGTGTCATTTAGTCAGTCTCGTGGACTCACATCAAAACCCAATTGAGATCAATTCTGATAGAGAATATATGAACCTTTAGGTTACAGACACCCTTTAAGTATAAGCCCTTCACTGTAACATCCCGATTGAGTAAGAGTCATGATATGTGTCAAACTCACAGGACTCGATGTTGTGCTCAATAAATCATAATAAGATGAAATTACTAAACTACCCTTGTGTACCATACACAAGTTAGTTTTCCTGCTTTGGCTAAAGACTTATAATTTTATTTATCTACGATCGCACAGGACATTAACTCATTTACTACTCGAGATAGTGAATCCCATATTGGCAATCTGCGAACAATTGCCACTTGTCCTTCTGAACCGCTTTTCGAGGTTGGTCCCACCAAAGGTTGAATTGGATCTAACTACTCTAATAACTCGTTCAGTGTCACAAGTCCACTCTTTGTGAATCCTCAGCTCTAAGGCTCACGCACACTATCATGACCAGTAATTCAATCATTGATAGTCACCGAGTAATTACCCATGTGAATGAATTATGGCGAGCCATGTTCGAATATATAAATTCCATTGATATATCTATGGCACAAGCTCCCACCATCCAAAGTAATAGACTGACATCCTTGTCAAAGCTTGTGTCATACAAGTCTGGTCTTAATGCCCAATTAAGACTCTTCGACTTGCGAAATCTAGTTTAAGTAATCAAGGAACCGACACTTCTAGTGTCGATCTCCTCGAACCTTGAGGATTAAAAGGTCCCTCTTGATTACTCCGGACTTATTTGTTTAATACTTATATTAATGCCACCAAGATTGATATGAACAAAACAAGTGCCTTTATTAAATTAAAGAAAGTTTGTACAACATAAAGCTAAATGCCCTAATAATGTAATTCCTCTATGGCATGGAGGGCTTAATCCTAACAATCTCCCACTTGCACTCAATGCCAATCGCTATGGTATCTAATACTCATCTTCTCAAGATGACGCTCTAGCACCGCCTGTGATAGTGGCGTGGTCAGTGGATCGGCAACGTTACTTGCTGAATCTATTCGTTGCTGAATCTCTTGTATGCACGGCGATGTTGCCTCTTTGAACTATCTCTCCAATGATGTGGTATCTCCTCTCAATGTGTTTGGACTTATTGTGAAACCTGTGTTCCTTGGCCTACGCGATGGCTCTATTGTTGTCACAGTAAAGTAGCAACGGGAGCTCCATGCTAGGTTGAAGTTTAGCTACAAAATTCTTTATCCACACAGTCTCCTTGGCAGCCTCTGAAGAAGCCACGTACTCAGCTTCAGTGGTCGAATCAGCAGTTGTGCTTTGCTTGGTTACTCCACCATTCAAAGCAAATACAAACCCCAAGGTGTATTTTCGGTCATCGACGTCTGACCGAAAGTCTGAGTCAGTATAACCTTCCACTTTTAATTTTCCATCTCCATATGTCAAACACATATCCCTAGTTCTTCTCAATTACTTAATAATACACTTCACAACAATCCAATACTTTTCCCCTAGGTTAGCTCAAAACCTACGCACTACACTCACAACATAGGCAATGTCAAGTCTCGTGCATAACATGGCGTACATGAGACTTCCTACAGCAGATGCATAGGGGACTCTATTCATTCTCTTTCAATCATCCTCACTTTGGGACTCATCGATTTAGAGAGATGGAGTCCATGTCTAATGGTCAAGAGGCCTCTCTTAGAATCTTCCATTCCAAAAAATTTCAGAACCTTTTCTAAGTAGAGGGCTTAGGAAAGAACCATCTTCCTATTCGTTCTATCCATGTAGATGTGAATTCCAAGGATATAGGTCGTTTTTCCTAAGTTTTTCATGGAGAACGTGCTTGAGAGCCCTACTTTGGCCAAAGTCAATAGGACTATATCATTTCCTATCAGTGGAATATCGTCTACGTATAAGACTAGAAATGATATTTTACTCCCACTGATTTTCTTGTAAAAGCATGGTTCGTCTTCATTGTTGATGAAGCCATAGTTCCGAACTTCCTCATCCAATGAAGATTCCAGCTTCGCGATGCTTGTTGAAGTCCATAAATTGATCTATTCAATTTACACACCTTATAAGAATCTTCATTGAACACGAAACTTTTGGGTGGTTCCATATAGATGTCCTCCTCAAGGAATCCATTCAAGAACGCGGTCTTCACGTCCATTTGCCATATTTCATAATCTAGGTGCATGGCTATTGCAAGTAGAATTCTGATGAATTTGATCATGTCAATGGGAGATAAGGTTTACTCATAGGCAATGCTCTCTTTTTTACTATACCCTTTTGTCACAAGCCTAGCTTTAAAGATATCTACCTTGCCATCCGGACCAATCTTTCTCTTGTAAATCCATTTGCACCCTATTTGTGCAATGCCCCTAGGGCGGTCTACTAGAGTCCAGACTTGGTTTGAGTACATTGAATCCATCTTTGTCTTCATAGCCTCAAGCCATTTCGGAGAATCTATATCCTCCATCGCATGCTCAAAAGTAGAGGGATCATCTCCATAGTTTCCTTCCGCTACGACATACAAATTATGCTCTCCCTGTAGTAGATAACCATACCTTTCAGGAAGCTGAGATACTCTACTCAATCTGCATGATGGTGGTTGCATTTGGTTTGGTTCATTTTGAGTCTCTTGAACAGTGGTCTCTAAAGGGATTTCATTTTGTTCTTCCAGAACAATCTTTCTTCCTGCACCACCTTCTCGAACGAACTCATCTTCAAGAAAGTACGCATACCACAATGACTCTTTGATCATCGTGCAGGTATGTTGGTCCCAAGTGGCATACGAAAGGGTCTAGAAGGGGGGGTTGAATAGACCCTGAAGTCTTTTTCGACTTTAAAAAGATTTCGTATTAAACTGGTTTTGGACACTTAAAAAAGGGAACGCTTGACTGCGCGTTTTCTTAGAAATATAGACGCTTAGGTTAAGCGTCTGATGAAGACTGTTTTTAGAGAGTTAACTTAGACTTCAAGATTTGAATACTTTAATCGAGTGGGTTTAAGCGTTCAGTTCTTTAATCAGTGTTAGCACAGCGGAATGATTTTTCTAGTCTTCCTTTGAAAGCTTTAGCGTCACCAGAGGTTTCTTAGTTGCTTAGCGTTTGATTGTATTTTACTTAGTCAATTTATGCAATGATATGATATGATATGATTGACTGAAAAACAAATAACACAATATTTGTAAGGTTCGTTGGGTGATGTAATCCCAACTACGTCCTTCTTCTCCTTGAACACTTGGAGGCAATCCACTAAAGTGATTCTCAAAGAATCACACAGAATCTTCTACACAATAGGGAGAGATAGATGTCGATGACTTGAGCTTCTTGATCACACAGATTTCTGCTCCAAATCACTTCAATCTCCTTGCTTCTTTCACCCAGAAATGATGCAAGTATCCAACTTCGACTTCACACAGATCGCGAGGCTTGGATGGGTTTTTCTAAATCGGTTTGTTTGATTTTGATGAAGTTCAAACAACTTGGAAATATCTCAGTAGGAAAGTGGTTTCTTCGAAAAGAATGTTTGAGATATTTGTTGACTGTCTCAGGATTGAAGAAAAGCAAAGGGAATATTTTCTTGAATATTCTGGCTTTTCTGAGAGTTTAAGGAATGAGACTTCAATGCAACAACAATTCGACTTGAAGATTAATTGTTCTCTATTTGGCTTGTTGTTGAAGTCCTATTTATAGGCATTCTTGGAGAAAGTGTTCGTTTGACACATGCACAGGAGCGTGTCTCTCACTTCCGCGAGTGAACAACTTTTGTCATTTTTCCTGAAAATCTGCTGCACAAAAGTTGGTGCTACAGTCTGAGATAGTTGACAGTCCAATAGGGTGGCTTCTCCGTACGTCTGAAAGTGCTTATCACATTTAATGCTCTTATCAGCATTTAATGCATTTGAATTAAATATCCGTTGGTATTTAATGCTTCGGGAATATTTGCATTAAACTCCTTCTGGACTTAGAAATAAATTCAGGTGACATTACTTCTGTCCCATAAGGAAACGCTTGATGTAGCTGGTCAATTGGACGCTTGGAGACTTTTATCTTCTTTCAGAAATCAGGCGCTTGAGTCTTCGAACTTTACCACTGATAAACTCACTCAGAAATTATGAGACGCTCAGCCTAAGACTACTTAGCCTAACAATCTAAAGCAAAATAAAACAAAGCCTAATAAGCCTATTACAAAACCAACGCTTCAAGGCTTATACAAATTTTCTACTAAAATCAAACTTACATATTTTGGGTCTAACACAAAATCCTAATTGTCATCATCAAAATATCTAACATGAAATTCCGAACAATTTCCCCCTTTTTGATGATGGCAATACTTACTCTTTTATAGTTCAAGAGTTAGACAGCCAAAAGTAAAAGTTATTTTGATTAGATAACGTTAGTTAAAGTTAGTTACGCTTCAACGAGATGTTTCAGCTGAAAAATGCATTTTATATATATCGAGAATTACAGGCATTTTTACAACTGAACAAGTGAAGATATAAGAGACAAGAATATAGATAATGTAAAATCAGAAAGCTTTTAATGTCTTGGTCTGACTCTGTATCGCTTGGTCATTTCAGCTCGGATAGCTTCAGTCAGATTGTCTTCCAAGATCATCATTGCTTCATGATCTTTGTTGATTATAAGCTTGTTTTCTTCTTGTTGTCTCTTCTTGAAGATAGTAAAATGATTGTCCCAATCAGTTGGGTCAATACCAATATACCTTAGGCAGATTCGAAAAGTTTGGATAAAGTCAGTCATCTTACTCTCTTCAACTAAGATTCTTGGATCTGTAGGCTCTGGAATGGACTTTCTTTGAAGAGGGATGTCAAACTGTTCAAGCAGTGCTCTTGTAGGTATTGGTAGATTTGGATAAAACGCTCTAGGAGGATCCCTTAGCGTACTACTAGGCGCTCCAGATGTACTTTGAGCAGTTATCCAAGACGGAAGACGAAGCGCAGAAGTAGAAGTAAGCACTTGACGCTTAGGAGACGGAGGCTCTTCAGCTTTTGCACTAGACGCTTTTCTCTTTTCTCCTTTGTTCTTCTTTTCCCCCTTATTGCCATCATCAGACTTTAAGAAATGATCTGTGAGTAAACTGACCTGATGAGCAATTTGAGACATAGAATCTGTGATGTCATCCAGACGCTTGTCGAAGCGCTCCTGCAGAACGAGAAGCTTGGCGCTGGTAGCATCATTTATAGAGGTCTCAAGGGTTTCAAGGCGCTTCTCAAGCTCTTCTTTCATGGCAAGTTGGGTTGCTTGAGTGGCATCATGCATTACTTGAAAATCTTGCTTGCACTCACCAACAACCGCTTGAGCTGAACTACGCATATGAGCAATTTGGGCGCTCATGACGTGAGTTTCAATCTTTGCTAGACCGTCTTTAATCCAATGGAGAGATTCTTCGTTCTGAGTAGCGTGGGCGCTAATATTCTCCAAGACGGATTTGAGCAAAGGACCAAAAGATTGACTCTCATCGGAAGGAACCGCTTGAGGAGCCGGTCGCTTGAACCTTGATGAGTGTTTTAGAGAGTCAAACGAAACTTGATAGGCTGGATCAAAAACAGTACCTCGAATGACAAGAGACAGATCCTCAGCACTATCAGCAGTAACAGGTTCAGAAGCGTCAGGAATATCCTCGGGTGGAGACTCTTGAACGAGTTCTTCAGCAGACGCTGGAATACTTGTAACTGCAGACTTGAACGCTTCAACTGATGTATCAGGCGCTTCCTCAAGCGTTGACTCTGGTTGACGAAAGTCATCGAATTGGAAGTTCCAGTTTGCTAAGTCGGCATATGAAGTGGATGGAGAATCCAAGAGTTCAGTGAGTCTGGTTCTGGAAATACAAGTACCGGAGATGAATGTGCGAAGAGGACTATCAATGGCCCTGATGTGCATTGGACCAATGATATCAAGCACATGATTGGGGAAGACTTTGGACGGCGCTTGAGCGATGGAGAAGAGTGAATCTGGACAGTATTGTCTGGAAAATCCAATCAAGCAGTCAGAAGGAAGAGACGTAGGACGCCGATGTGCAGGTACACAATCAGCATAGTACTCTTCAAGATACGGATAAAGTGCTTGAGCCAGCTCTTGATTCCTTTCAAGCAGGGAGAGGACAAACTCATAGTGATCAAGTACCTCGCTGCGGATTGAAGGGAGCAGTGGATATCCTTTGAATGGACTGATTACTGAGCCGTTCTAAGATCTAAGATTGACAGTGAAGATCTTATCGAATAGGGAGACAGGAGTCAAAATCTTCACCATCAGATTGAAGTTTTCTTCACAGTGGCTTGGGGCAAAATTTAAGCACAATACGCCAGATGTACCACTGGAAGAAGCTTGAGCGTTGAACAGAAGAGGAGTAGTGGAAAATCTGTGAAGCTCTTGACGCAGACACTGTTCGATTTGATGTCTAACAATTGGGAGCTTGAGAACAGGTCCGACTCTCTGTTGTCGCTGCTTGAGGCAATACTTGGCGAACTGACGCTTCTTGTCATGCATGCCTATGCCGAAAAGATGGGGAGCTTGAACTAGTTCTGAGAAGGTATACTTGTGTCCCACATACGCTTCAACCCAGTTAACTTCATTTATGCAGAAGTCTGTGCCAGCAGTCACCATAGCGCGAATGCCTTCAAGATGAATATCTCTGATAGCTTCAAATCGATATCTATCAGACTGATAGTTAGCATTCCAGACGCTGTCAAAATAGGCATCAGCTTCAGTCTGAAGCAAGTCTGTCAATGATTCGAGACGCTCACCGGCATGAGCAGCCTTATTCTTCCACAGACGAAGTGGATGGACTAATGCAATATTTTCAGGGCTATGAGCAGTCTGAGGGAAGTGTGTGTAGCCTTCTCTGTTCAAGACTGACTTTGAAGGATTGAGAAAGTTAGGACGCAGAGGCTCATACATACGAATGCTGTAATCCCTTAGGGCGAACCCGGTTGGCTTGCTGTGCCCATAATCCAGATAGTATGCTATGTCCATGGCACATCTAGGAGTTCGATCTCCTTGTCTGTCTTGTATGATGGCTTTGATTTGACTGTCAAAATCAATCAATCGAGCAACATCATTCTCTGCAGCAATATATCTCTCTTCGTTGTAGCCTGCAGGAATGAAATCTTCTTCGAGCGCTGGGGGCATATAATTGATTGAATGATCAATCGTCGTCAGCGGGTCGAGTTGGAAGAAGTGTCTAAGCGTTGGAACGTCTTCAGCATCGCTCTGACCTTCTGAGCGTGCCTCTGTTATAGCCTTAACAGGAGATGAAGTCTGAACCTCTGTAGCAGCAGGTTCCTCAGCTTCAATTGCAGCAACTTCTGCGGCAACATCTTTAGCGATAGTAACGACTTCGGTCAAGTCAACATCCAGGATGATATCAGTTGACGCTTCAGCAGCAGCTGGAACTATAGCTGAAAGAAAGGAACTATCCTCTATAAGAGCAGGATCTTCTACAGATGTAGGAAAGGAGATGCTGTGGGAAGAAATAAACTTACCCTGAGAACTAGTCTCAACAGCAATACTTTGAGCGCTTGGCTCAACAGCAACTTGAGCGCTTGGCTCAACAGCAACTTGAGCGCTTGGCTCAACAGTCTCAGGCTCTTCAGGAACGGGAGCAGCTCGACGCTTGCTAGTCCTGGAACGCTTGAAGACTTTCTTCACGTTGACTCCTTCAACGAGTCTAGGCGGAGGAGCGGGAGGATCAACAGCTGGTTCTTCAAAGTCTATTTGTTTAATGATCCCTTTCAGCTTCCTTCTTTTGAGAGGTAACTTGTCCTCTACATCCTCATCAGTTTCCTCATCATCCTTTTGAGTGGAGGTGACAAATTGAACTTTGGGCTTTCTGGGAGCCCTTTTCTTGATTACAGTCGGACGCTTCACAGCTTCTTCTGGCACTGGACGCTCCGCTTCTTTATCGGACGCTTGACGTACTTCCAGACGCTCAGATAGTGGTTTGGCAGCACCACCAATTTTGGGAGGATTGAAGAGATTGTTCAAAATCCTTTTTCCCAGCAACTTGGTCTTATTCAACGGAAAACCAGAAGAATATACACACTGTGATTTGTATAAGAGGTCACTCAGGACAAGCCCATATGGTTTATTTGCTCCGCTTAAACAGTCCCGAAATCTTCCAAAAATGTACTCACTCCAGTTAATTTTGATGTTCAAGAGTATGGTAGTCATCATCTGGAATTGTACTGGGTTCACCTTATCAAAGGTTCCCACTCGGCATTCTATGATCTTGCTGCAGAAATCAACCAATAGCCGGTATTTGGACACTAGGTCTTTCTTTTCGAAATATTGAGTGTAGGGTACATCGTCGTACGCACTCATTGTAGTCCATGCTTCCTTGATCTGTTTTAAAGTAATAGAATCCAGTGCCTCACCCTCATTTGGGAGATTAAAGTTCTCGGCAATGGAGGCAGCAGTCAGAGTGAATTCCTTGGGAGGCTCCTTTGAGGATAGAGGAATTAGACAAGAGATAGACTTCTTGTCCTCTGAGAGTTTGGCAGTCCTCCAGAAGATATCCACTTCAGTTGGAAACAGATACGAGTATTGAGTCAAGAATGACTTGAGCCCAGCTTTGACGACCATATCCATCATATCTGTTAGATTGATCTGAGGTTACTCATACAAAAATTTCCAGTCGACGATAAGACCTTCAGTAACCTTGATGGTAGCTTCGGTAGAAGTAGACGAGGATTTCTTTGGTGCCATTTTTAGTGAAAGAGATGAACTGAGATTTGCTTTTGCTTTTAAGAGAGAGAGAAAAATAAATTTGCAGAGATGTTTGAGTATGAGTAAATGAAGTTTCTGCAAATTGTGTTTTTGTGGTTATTTTGTGGTTTAGGGTACATTGATCCAACTGGTGATCAATATTTATACTTAATTGCTGGAAATATAATGCTTTATTTGTCGTATGTGATTTATGTGATCCAACTGGTGATCAATATTTGTTGTTGCTAGAAATATGATGTTTTATGTGATCCAACTAGTGATCAATATTTTCGTATAGTGAGATAGACATTTTAGGTTTGTTGTGGGTGAAAAATTAGAATGTTGGGTTTGTTGTGGTTGAAAGATCCGAATTTTGTTGGTTGCAAGTTTGGGGGAAGATTAAGTCGAGAACTTGGTAGAAATTTTTGCGTCGTTACTCTGCCGAATTTTTTCTAGAATAATGGGAAATAAATTAAAATTAAAATTATTTAATTAATTCAACCCAACTGATGTTAAAATTATTTAATTTAATTAATTCAGAATCAAGATGGATCGAAGTTGGATTTTAACGGATCGTAAGATCCGAATTTTGTTGGTTGCTTCCCACCCGGGGGAAGATTAAGTCGAGGACTTAGTAGAAATTTTTGCGTCGTTACTCTGCCAAATTTTTTCTAGAATAATGGGAAATAAATTTAAATTTAAATTATTTAATTAATTCAACTATCAACTGATGTTAAAATTGTTTAATTTAATTAATTTAGAATCAAGATGGATCGAAGTTGGATTTTAGCAGATCATATATCGGAACAGTATGAGAAAGCGGTGAAAGAGTTCATCAATTTTGCGGTTGAGCATGCACCAGATCGGACTAGGATCACTTGCCCGTGTTTACGTTGTTGTTTTGTAAAGAGAATTAGTCCACGTGAATTGGAAGATCATTTGGTGTGTAATGGAATTGATAAAAGCTACACACGTTAGACAAGACACGATGAAAACAGTGTCACGTCAGATGATTTGGGTGGTACATCATATCCATCATAGGATTTCAACATGAATGATTATGAGGTTGATCGTTTGGAGGAGATGACAAATGTGATTGAGGAGGATTTGCGAAATTGTCCTAAAAGGTTTGACAATTTGACAAATGATTCAAAGACACCACTGTAGAGTGGTAGTAAATTCACAAGATTGAAAGCAGTCCTAAACCTATACAAGTTAAAAGCAAACAATGGGTGGAGTGATAAGAGTTTCACAGACTTACTTGGTCTATTAAAAAGCATGCTACCCGAGGATAATGTGTTACCTAATCGTACTTATGAGGCTAAACGGATGTTAACCTCAATTCGCATGGGATATGAGAGGATACATGCTTGTCTCAATGATTGCATATTGTTTAGAACTGACTATGCATCATTGAAGGCATATCCGAAATGGGGTGCCTCACGGTACAAGAAGAATGGATCTGCTCCTGTCAAAACGATGTGGTATTTGCCCATAATACCTAGATTTAGGTGCATGTACAGTAGTCAAGAGTTTGGCAAGGACTTGACATGCCATGCTGATAGAAGGCTTGAAGAAAGGATTGAAGATGACAAGATTCAACACCCCTCAAATTCTCCTCAATGGAAAAAGATTGATGATGATTTCCCTGAATTTGGTGAAGAACCAAGAAACCTGCGCCTTGTATTGGCTACAGATGGCATGAACCCAAATGTCTTGCAAAGTAGCTCACATAGTACATGGCCGGTGATTTTGATGATCTACAACCTACCCCCATCGCGATGCATGAAGCGAGAGCATATAATGATGCTTATACTCATTTCTGGGCCGAAACAACCTGGAAATGATATAGATGTCTTAATTGAGGATTTGAAGGTGTTGTGGGAGACCGGTATTGAAGTATATGATAAGTTCAGAGAAGAAAGTTTCAATCTCAGAGTCATGTTATTTGGAACAATCAATGTTTTTATGGCAAGAGCAAATCTCGAGGGATATGGTGTACATGGCCAATGTGGATGCTCCATATGTATCAAGAGTACAGATCAATATCGATTGCCACACTCTCAGAAATATACATTCCAAGGGCATCGGAGATGGCTGAATCAGAACCATCGATATCGTCGGTGGAAGAAAGCTTTCAATGGGAAGATAGAAAAAGATCGAGCTCCTAAGTGTTTGACTGGTGAAGACGCATTTGAGAATGTAAAAGACTTGGATATCAAATTTGGAAAGACTTTTGCAGGTGGCCTTGCAAAAACTGGGTGGAAAAAAAGGTCAATTTTCTTTGAGTCGCCTTATTGGAAGTCCTTACATGTTAGACATTTTCTTGATATTATGCATATTGAGAAAAATGTATTTGATAGTGTCATTGGTACACTTCTACATGTGCTCGGAAAGACAAAAGATTGCGTAAAGGCAAGGTTGGACTTGGTTGAAATGAAGATAAGAGGTAAATTGACACCAACAAATAAGGGGAAACGTACTTATTTACAACCAGCAACTCACACTCTATCCAGAAAAGAAAAAATTGCATTATGTGAGTTTCTTAATAAAGTGAAAGTTCCAGAAGGGTATTCTTCAAACATTAGCAGTCTTGTATCACTGAAGGACTTGAAGCTAAAGCATATGAAGACTCATGATTGTCATGTAATCATGGATCATTTGCTACCAATTGCTATACGGGCCATTTTGCGAAAAAAGGTGAGAGACACAATAACTAGATTGTGTTTCTTCTTCAAAGCAATGTGGAGCAAGGTGTTTGATCCTGAACAATTTCCTGCACTTCAAAACAAATTGTCATCACTTTGTGTGAGCTTGAGATGTATTTTCCACCAGCGTTTTTTGATATAATGATTCACCTACCTATTCACTTGGTTAGAGAGACACAACTATGTGGACCGGCTTTTATGAGATCTATGTATCCGACTAAGCGTTATACGAAAGTATTGAAAGGCTACGTGAAAAATCGTAGTCGACCGGAAGGTTGCATTGTTGAACGGTACATAGTTGATGAAGCCAATACATTTTGCACAGAGTATCTGGCAAATTCTAATGTTGCAGAGCTTCCAAAGTCTCATGTTGTGGGAGGGAGAACAGAAGGAAAAAGCGTAATTGGAAAGCAATTTGTTAGTGTTCCTTGCACACAAAGGGAGCAGGCACACCTATATGTGCTCCACAACACCGATGAGGTTGACCCATATGTTGAAGAGCACAAGGACCAACTTAGGAGATTCATCCAATTAAAAATGAGAGCTGGATTCCAAGAGAGCATAACAAGAGTTTCATCAATTGGTTCTGAAAGCATATTGAAGAGAAACAGAAAGAGAACCCACTTTCAGTTTCAGATAAATTGACACGGTTGTCGATGGGTCTGGACAGCCTAGTATTTTTGTTCTTCAGGTTATCGTATAAATGGTCGCACATTCTATACAAAAGACCAAGATGAACGAAGTACAATGCAGAATAGTGGGTGAGTCTTGTAGCTCAAGCAATGCATATCTCAAGTGCGAAAGATAATAACCCTATCTGTGCCGATTTATCATATTATAGAGTGATTGAACGTATATGGGAGCTGGATTATAGTTGGTTTTAGGTGCCTGTATTTGGATGTAGGTGGGTTGACAATAAAAATAATGTCCAAAATAATGAAATAGGCTTCATTGGGTAAACCTTGAAAGGGTGGCATACAAAGATGAACCTTTCATTTTGGCATCACAAGCTAAGCAAGTATTTTTTGTCACCGATCCTATTGATAAGAGGTGGTCCATTGTTTTATCGGCAAACAAAAATACTTGTACTGACGATGATTATGAAGAAAGTGAAGATGATGGAGAAAATTATATCTTAGTTGATTCACAATCAATTGATAGTAATGATGACTTGGATATAAGTGGTGATGAATTGTATATAAGACAAGATCACCAAGAGGGGACAGGGATTAATCCATCAGTTCGTCAGCATAATAAAAAAAGGGGTCGTACCGATGGGAAGCAAAAGACTGCTAAGCCAACGATAAAAAGAAAACGATGAAAGGTATTTGAACTTATTTGATAATTGTATGATAGAATTATTTTTTATCTTCAAATTCTGAAATAATCCATGCATTTTTTCGTAGTTTTATGTGATTTATGTGATCCACTTGGTAATCAATATTTATACTTAGTTGCTAGAAATATGATGTTTTATTTGTAATTTTATGTGATTTATGTGATCCAACTGGTGATCAGTATTTGTAGTTGTTGGGGATATGATGTTTTATGTGATCCAATTGGTGATCAATATTATTAACTATTCCGTTGCTGGAAATATGATGCCTTGTTTGTATTCTTAATTACTTTTATGTGATCCAATTGGTGATCAATATTTGTAGTTGCTGGAAATATGATACTTTATGTGATCCAACTGGTGATCAATGTTTATACCTAGTTGTTGGAATATGATGTTTTATTTGTATTTTTATGTGATTTATATAATCCAACTGGTGATCAATATTTGTAGTTGTTGTATTTGTTGAGTTTGTTGTGGTTAAAAGATCTGAATTTTGTTGGTGCAAGTTTAGGGAAGATTAAGTCGAGAACTTGGGACAAATTTTTGCGCCGTTACTCTGCCAAATTTTTTCTAGAATAATGGGAATGAATCTAACTTCTAATTTATTACTTCTATTTCAAAATTATTATTGCCAAATGAATCTGCCAAATTTATATGAATCTAACTTCTGTATTTTTGGCTTTTGTAGATCGATGGCTTCAGATCCTACTGGTAGTTTTCTTGAGGGTGATGTACGTGGATCAGATAGCCGTGCTGAAAAGCAGATACGTAGAGGTGTCACAGCTATGAGAAAAGTTATCAATGCCAGAAGTAAAGGCATCAGGCTACCTGTCGGTTTGAATGACAAAGGCCAAGTAGTTGACCCAAACAAACCAACATTTGTTGGTTATATAGGAGTCTTGGCTCGCCAGAAGGTGCCGATTACCATCAATGATTGGCGAAAAGTCCTGTCATCAACAAAAAGAGCAATTTGGGATGAAACAACGGTAATTTGGATATTATCATGTTTCTAATTGTTAATGTATTTTTTGTTGATTCAATTTTCTCTAAATTATAATTTCATATATACTTTGTTGTTTGTTTTTTGTAGTTGGCATTTGATATTGCTGAAAATAGAAAAAAGTAAGTACTAGCAGAAGCTGGGAAGTTAGCACATAACTTCAGAAGCTACTTGAGTAGAGTGTGGGTGCAGGATGATGATGAGAACACTAATTACAACCCACCCTCACAATATGAGATACCTCAAGCCGATTGGACGACATTTGTAGATCTTCGCCTAAGTGAAGAGTTTTATGTAGTCATTTTAATTTACGGTTTCATTTGTTGGTTATTGCGTTTATATTTAACTAATACTTTGATTATGTAATAAACAGCAACTAAGTAGGGAAAATCAAGAAAGAGCAGGAACCTGAATATCCTTACAGGAGTTCACGTCTTGGACATGCTCTTGTGGAGCAAATTGAGGTATATAGTTCATTTAGCAGTGAATCCTTAAAAAAAATTTAATAAAAATTCTTTGTTGATAAATATATATTTTTTAATCAAAATATAGATGAATAGAAGAAGGGATGCGGGGTCCGATTGCACAGAGGTGACACGAGCACTCGTGTGAAGGATTGATCGTACCGACAAAAATAATGAAATTGATAACGCCAATGTTAGAAGAGTAGTGAATGAAATGGTGAGTTATTTGCAATTTTAGGTCTATAATGTGTTGTATGTTTGTTTTGAAATACTTTTGAAAGAACAAAGTTCACTAATTTTTTTATTTTTTAAATATATTATTACAGGAGAGCATTTCACAAGAGAGTACTAGCCATAATGGAAATGAGAGGAGTCGAGATGATCTATTGACTAAAGCTCTTAAAAAGAAGGAGCATTCGGGGAGCGTTAGGGGTGTTGGCTTTGGGGTCTCACAAAGAGAGTACTTTACGAATCCAAAGCCTTCTAAAGATATGGAGATGGAAAGCTTGAGAAACATGGTGAAGGGCCTCTCCGAATCACTGTTCTCCATGCAACGCCGGCTTGATGACATGGAGGCGTCTAACTAGCAAAAAGTACATGAGGAGATAGCTGCCCAGAACCAGTTAAGATGTTTCCTGAGGTAATGATTTGAACTTATTTATTGATCATGTAACTTGCAACTCTCTATTTCTGTAAAACACACAAAACTTTCTAATATAATGTTGTATATACATATATATATATATATGTAGATTATCGCGCCATGTCAATTAGCACTTTCATCACCCTCATCTCATGTGGTGGCTAAAGGACAGATGTACAATTGAGGAAGTGATAGAATACTTCATAACCGTCCTTTACCCACCAACCTTGTGAAAGTGCAGTGTCAAAAGTGCGCATTGACACTGCAATTGAGGTGGATACACCCCTACCCGTCCCTCTCAATGATGAAGTGCTCACCATTTCTAATGCTTTGGGTACCTTTGTTGCTTGGCCTTTGAGTGTTGTCATTGTCACTGATGCACCGGTATGTAATTAATAGCTAGTCATAAATAAATTATAACAATTGTTTAAGGTTACTAAATATACTTTGATGTGTAACATTCACGTTCTATTTTCTTTGCTTAAATAGTCTTGGACCATCCAAATCATCTGGAAACCAGGAATCAAGGATGTCGAAGCACTCAGCTGTCAAACCAAAACCTCCAGTGGCCAAGCCTGCACATAAAGGTGACAGATGTGCAGACCTTGTACTAGCTGAACTCCCTATGGACCTTTTATGTCTTGGAAAGTACATGAAGAAGATGTCTATTAATGAACAGATCACTATAGACATCGAGGAAAGAATTATGAATCAACAATTCCAAAAGTTTATTGGGCGGGAGGAGATCTGTCACCTTCTGCGTCAAGAAGAGATAGGAGTCTCTCTCATTTCAGTGTACATAAAGTAAGTTTTTTAATTATATTATTGCATTTGAGCTATGATTATTTTCGTTACTACTCGAAATTTAATTTTTATGCTCAATTTAGGTTTTTGTGGGTTAAGTACGTGGTCCCCGAAGGGAAAGAAGTTTTTCTCGGGTTCCTTAGCCCACATTCCATATCTGTGGGAACAGGCACGCAAATTGAACAAGTGCAGTACATAGCACGTGCTATGATACAGAGTGCACAAATGAATAAGTTATTTCTTGCACCTTACAACACCGGGTGAGCTACTAAAGACTCAACATTAATTTGTAAAACTAGTTACGCAAAACAAATTTTGAACTTATCTTTTGAATGCTTTTTAGGGGACATTGGTTGTTGCTAGTGATTGATCCATTTCAAGAGGTCGTTTACTAGCAGGATTCTTTGCATAATGATCCAGATTACAGAGATGACATGATAGAAAAAATCAATCAGTAGGTTTTTCATTCAATCAATGTATCCATTATATTTAATATCTTCCTAGATTTCACATAATTGCTTGTTTTTGACATATTTTCTTGTTTTTTGTATTTCTTTTACAGGGCAGTGCACATATTTCATGCAAATCGCAACGACCATTTCAAGAAATCCAAAAACAGGGCCAGCAAATGGATTAAAATAAAGATTAGCGTTTTCTAGTTTCAAGAGATTATTCGTATAGAAGTTAGTGTTCTAATACAACTTTGATTACTTTTGTAGTGCCCCCGGCAGACAAACGAGGTGGATTGTGGCTACTTCATTATGAGTTTCATGAAGGAGGTTATTAGCCACAGGCAATCCATAATCCCAACAACGGTATGCATAATCCTAATACTTAATTTCTTTCCCTTTTGAAGTTATTAAACCTTTGGTAGGTAACTGAAACGTCATTTGGGTTTGCAATCTCTCTCTATAT
The DNA here is from genome assembly GCA_019426215.1 of Buddleja alternifolia. Taxonomy (NCBI): domain Eukaryota; kingdom Viridiplantae; phylum Streptophyta; class Magnoliopsida; order Lamiales; family Scrophulariaceae; genus Buddleja; species Buddleja alternifolia. Next base: position 4,764,181 of record CM033400.1, on the reverse strand, counting down.
ATATATCTTGCAGTACTTTGATGATTCTCAATCCTTCTATACTCAAGAGTAAATTGATGAAGTACGTTGCGAAGTGGCACAATACATTTTCGTAGAAGCTCCTTAGAAATTAGGTAATGTATTTTTTGTACATTATGACTTGTTGTAAATTGTGATTTGATTTGTTGTACTTAAATTGTGAGTAATTTAGTTAGTTGATTGCAAATTAACACATGATCATTTGTTGGAGTTTATAAAATTTTGTTGTTGGAGGAAAGAATTGGTTATATTGAAGTTTGGGGTTTTTGTTGTTTATGTTGAATTTATTTTACTCTGCAGCTGGTTTTTTGTGTTGGTTTATTGAATACTGTACAGGAAGGTTCTAAACTAGTAGGGAGGGGGGAAAAAATTACCTATTACAGCGGTTCACATCAGAACCGCTGTAATAGACTTAAAATAAAAAATAAAAAAACCGAACCCTATTGCAGCGGTTCAGGCTAAAACCGTTGTAATAGGGTCCAAAATTTAAAAAAAAAAAAAAAACTAACCCTATTACAGCGGTTCAGGCTAAAACCGCTGTAATAGGGATAATCTATTACAACGGTTTTATCTTGAACCGCTATAATATGGGATGTATTACAGCGGTTAAAAACCATTGTAATATGCTTAAGCCCTATTACAGCGTTGCCTTTTACAACAGTTAAAACTGCTGTAATAGGTGGAAAAAAATCACTATAATAGGTTTTTTAAAAAGTAGTGACAATCATAGAACAATTAGTTTCTAAAACATAAAGTTCCATACCTGTAGTAGTATCGACCTTTAGCTTTGGGCAGTCACGCTTCCAGTGACCAACCTCTTTGCAATAAAAGCAGATGTCTGTCTTCTTTGGTCCATGCCCTTTGTACTTATGAATCTTGGTAGCCTCTCTTGAAATCTCATATCGAGCAGTCCTATTGTGCTCTCCATAAAACTCCTTAAGATGCATCATGAACGACCTCGAATTATCTATGTTCTCTTGGGATCTTTGCAGTTCATTATTCATGGAGCCCGGCATGTAACCCTTTACACATATGCTGTCCTTACACCAAGTGCTATAGGCCTCACGTGCATCGTCCTCAGCATCTTCAGCTGGGGTTGTGGGCTGGTCAGCTTCGAGTACATAGCTAAGGGACTCTAGACTTAGGACAATTCTTAAGTTCCTGAGCTAGTCAGTGTAATTTGGTCCAGTGAGGTCATTTTTCTCAAGTAATGTATAAAGCGGGTTGTTAACCATTTTGAGTGAGATAAATAAATAACTGCAGAGAATAAAGAAAGATTCAATTAGGTTATTACATTGTACACCAAGTAAAATTAAACAGGTCTTTGAATTTTCACTTGGCTCCTACTACATTTTTTGAATCATTGCACTCCCACTGCAATATTCGGAAATCTCGTTGGAAAGATTTCGTAGTGAGCGATTGGGTTCTTTAATAAATTCGGTGAGTTGCAACCCTTTAACGATATATGGCTCACTAAATTTATTAAAATGGCATTCCATGCCAGCATCGTCAAACATGCGATTCAATCTTTAGTTTGGCTCATAGATCACATGACCGCAACCCTTTAACGATATATAGGTTGTGATCTATCTGAACTTGGGCCCATCAACTCCAATTAATCTAACAATTGAATTCCATCTTGCAACCCTCTGTTGATATATGAGATGGAATTTGTTGTGATTGATGGCATCTGATGTACTTAGAAAATTTAAATAAATGTCACAATGTATAATCCCTACTTACTGGGAAGAAATTATGCATCTAGATATTTATATAATTCTCCTAAGTTTGATGAAGAGTCGAGACATCTAATTCCCTTTTATTCTATATTCAGTATTTAATCTAATGGGAGAATTTGCATTTATTAGGTCTCACTTTGCACATTATCCATTTATAGTGGGCATACATGGATTATAAAGAAATCAAAAGCGTCTAACAATTCTATCACACATGTTTTCCATGGACTTATCTAGATTGAATCAAGCCAATGGCTCAATAGCGGGTTAGGGGACCTATAAGATCCAACCTATGTCTAACTTTAGGTCTTCCAGCTCCAAGCAGATCCTCTTCCAAAAAGGTCTTATTCTAATTACATAGAAAAGAATGCATCCTATACATAAATTTATGAAAAATTAAAATACAAGCTGGGGGGGGGGGGGGTTACACCCAATACAACCCAGAAAACTAAACCCAAAATAAAATCTAGTCCATAGAAGGCATCCCAAAATAACAAGCATCAAAACATGATATAAAACGATAGCCAATATGTTAGAGTTCTTTCAAAAAGAAATAAATTAAAATCTAATTTTAATTAAGTATAGTTTGAAAATAATAGTGATGTGAGTAGAAATCCGTCTTTGGGCCAAGCTGGGTAGTCCAATACCTTATGGGGCCCAAGCCCAATGGTTTTATGGACTTGGATCATTCTACAAGATATTATATTCGGACATACTTAGCTGGAGGCCCCAACGACCAGACCTGCACAGGTAGGGCAGCGCTAATTATGGACAGCCTGGAGACAAGATCTAATCAATCACCAACCTTGCCAAATATAGACTTGCGGAGATTAGCCCCGAGATTCTATATATTTACCATTTATACCTTATTAAATATATCCCAAAATAGAGGGATCATGATTTATTCTCATTACCTTATGTATTTAAGGCATAGTTGACTTACCATTCTAGCCTACCCATCAATTACTTGTATAAATACCCCCTATGAGGATGAATAAACCAAACTACGATTTACACCCGTGGACGTAGGTCTTCATTAGATCGAACCACGTAAATATCTTGTTAGTTACATTATCGCTCTTATATTATATGTTAAACCTCACCATAGTACTCATATTATCCCATATATTAATATAAATATTATTGATGTGAAACCCACACACATCAATTGGCGCCGTCTGTGGGAGTATTGAGTGAGACATGAGTTATTTTTTATTATTTTTTTATTTTTTGTCAAGAATTTGAGGAAATGTATGAAAGAATCGGGAAAAATTAAGCGAGAGAAGTGAGAGAATTTATAAAATTATTAGTTGCAGCGCCCTCTGGTTGACGGTGGATGGATGGAGCTCAACATTTTTGATTTCAAGATGATGTTTTCTTAGCCGCTGACACACAAGGCAGATTTCTAAGATAAGTGGTGCTGTCATATCATTTTTTATTTTAAAGTGTTAGCATTTTCCTTTGGCATTTCATAGCAAACGTGTAGCAAGCATCGTTGTTTGAGAAGTCGATTTTTCATGTAAGAGAAAAATATAATAATAAAAGGGTGAGATAAGTTTGTGGGGAGTCGAATCCATCCTGGCAGGTTATGATTTTGAATAGAAAAGCAAAATAAAATAATTAATGTTCATATAAGGCCAAATTAAGTTGAATTAAGTGGCATATTTGTATTTTATTTTTCTAAGATTTAGATTGCTATAATCTTCATATCCAAAGTATTCTTAGATTTGTGAACACCATTAATGATTGACTATGAGATTTCATTTGAGGTTAATAATACTTTCAGAAACTTTGTCATGAGATTTACAATTTAGAGCAATTAGGCGGAACTTTCCACGTTAAATTAAGGTATAAATATTTACATGCCATAATGAAGAGGATATTTTTTGACTTTCCATATGATTGAGATATGACTTTCTATACTTATATTAATTCCTTTATAATGTTGCCACGTGATAGGAAAATTAAGCCACACATATGGAATTTCATCATGCTCTCATATTACATGATTTTTAATTGTGGATTAAATCAAGCCAATTACCATGTTTATATTATTTTCTTAAATCTGCAATTATCCTATGACATTGAAATGGAAGATCACAAATAAAAAGGAGAATCCCTAAGTTTCACTCATATTTTTTTTTTTTTTTTGAGAGCATGAACTGATAATAGATCGGGAACACATGGTTTGTTTTAATCTCTTTATCAAGTCCTTTTTTATAGATCAGCAACGAATCAAGGCGTCGGGAACTAGCTATGCAGGTATGGAAATGTCAGATGTGGCGAGCCAGGTAAGCAAGTGTGACTGGAACATACCTGAGGCAAATGAGGGAAAAGACAGTAATAGCTGGAGCAACTAAGGTTGTCCAGCAAAGGTGGGAAAAGACGGTAATAGCTGGAGCAGCTAAGGCTGCCCAACAAAAGAGGTAAAAAGACGGTTATAACGGACGCAACTAAGTCTGCTCAACAAAGTCGATAATAGCTGGAGCTACTATGGTTGCTCAGCAAAGATGGTAATAGCTGAAGCAGCTACGGTTGCTCAGATGGTAATAGCTGAAGCAGCTACGACTGCTCAGACGGTAATAGCTGGAGCAGCTAAGGCTACCCAACAAAGATGGGAAAAGACGGTAATAGCTGGAGCAGCTAAGGTTGCCCAGCAAAGGTGGGAAAAGATGGTAATAGCTGAAGCAACTAAGGTTGCTCAGCAAAAGAGGGAAAAAGACAATTATAACTGAAGCAGCTAAGTCTGCTCAGCAAAGTCGATAATAGCTGAAGCAACTAAGGTTGCTCAGCAAAGATGGTAATAGTTGAAGCAGCTACGGCTGCTCAGACGGTAATAGCTGAAGCAGCTACGGCTACTCAGACGGTAATAGCTGGAGCAGCTAAGGCTGCCCAACAAAGGTGGGAAAATATGGTAATAGCTGGTGATAGGGTGTGAATTTATATGTTTTAGAGCCTCATATTTATTGGATTTATATTGGTTTATGCATGATTTATACCACATTTGCGTTTAATTTGTATACTTATCGAGTAAAGGTGGAAAATCACTACAATAGAGGAATAATGCGCGCAAATACAGAATTTATGTATATTTTGATGTCGAATTTGAGGAAGTTTCCTTCAACAAAGTTGTAGATCTCTTTGTTAGCTTCACTTGGCAACTTGAATCATCCACATCGGAGGTCTGTGGAGAAAGTTATGAAGGAAACACGATTGTTGCGCTGAAAACCAAGAAAACGGTTCAGACATTCGGCTTACCACGCCCAAGCGCCCTTCCAACCACGCCCAGGCGCATATGACATCCAGTTCCGAGGATTTGCTTCGCACTCCAGCGCCTAGGCGCCATCATAGCCATGCCTGGGCGCGGATTTCGTAACACCTGCCACGGTTGAGCGCTATTTGTGTACATTTCGAGACCGAATTGGATGAAGGTTTCTTCTACAAAGTTGTAGATATATGTCTTAGCTTCACGTGGGAACATGAATCATCCAAATCGGAGGTCTTTGGAAAGAGTTATAAAGGAAATACGATTGCTGCGCAGAAAAGTAAGAAAGCTGCCTAGACTTCGCACATACGCGCCTAGGCGCCGAAATACCCGCGCCTGGGCGCCGACACCTCCGACATTTGATTCCTTTTAGCCAAAAGTTCAGCATTTTAAGTGGAAGGGAATCATTTAAAGCCAAGAGGTCAGCACATGTGTTGAGGGATGGTCATAAGTGCGTTTCTTGGTAGATTTACTTTATGGAATTTTATACTACACACTTTAGAGTGATGGAGGACACAAGAGAGGGACAACACATGGGATGGAGGAGAATATACACCTATAAAGGCAATCATCTCTTGCATTCTTCATCAATGAAATTGGAGAGGGGGGGGGGGCAGCCCCTAATCTGATTTCACCATCATTCATCACCATTCTTTATCATTGAGAGAGAGGGGAAAACTAGAGGAAGGAAAAGAGCTTGGGGATTGAAGGCTCAATTTCAAGATCCATCATCATTCACCATTTAGGGAGTTTTTAAGAGATTTTCATTTCATTTATGTCTATGAATATTCCTCTTATGTCTTTTATGCTTTCAATTATGAACTAAATTCGTAAGACTAGGGCCATGTAAGGCCAAATTGTGATTTATGTTTATAATAGATGATTGTTGAGGTTACTCTTATATTGTTATGTGATGTGAATTGATGTTCTACTTATCTTGCATATACTTGATCACTATATGTTAGAATCTTATGCCTAGGTTAATATTTCGGGAGAAAATTGACTTAGGATGCAAGAGATTCACATCATGACCCGCAACTAATGAGGAATTGCCCTAGACATAGGTAAAGACTCCCGGGTGAAGTTGTTCGATTCAAATCGAGTGAACTCTAGTACGTTAATGCATGTTTAGTGGCTAGATTTCCGGATAGGAATATTTGGGAAATCACGATCTAAGCATAGGAGTTTATACGCGAGACATCGGTTATTCTCTACCTTAGGAGTTTTCACCATAACAATATAAGAGTAATTCTTCAACAAGAACCTTTATAAGTATATTTGATCATAAGTATATTTGATCAACTTGAACCTAGCATGTGCCTTAGTCTCCCTTTATAATTGGTTTTAAATCACTTGCTCATCTTTGTTCTTGTTCTTTACAAATTTTATTTGAATTTATTCTTACTTTGTTTATTCACTTCATTACAAATCTTAAACTAGAATTCAAGTCCTTGTGGTTCGACAATCCGGACTTACCGTCCATTTATTACTACACACGACTAGTGCACTTGCTACAATAGCACGTTAGCTTTTAGCGTGTCAAGTTTTTGGCGCCGTTGCCGGGGACTTGTTTATTTTAGTTTTTGATTTTCATTTACGTTTTTCATAATTCTTGGTTTGTTGTTTACTTCTTGCTTTTCTTTCATTTCCTTGTTAAGTCTAATTTTGTTCCTTGTGCTTAATTGATAGGTTCGATTTGTGGTGCATGAATCGCTCCTCAAATGAGCCTTTACTTGATTTTGTTATTAAACATGTGCTTCGGGTTTGTAGATGAGTTCGAGAGATGGAGGGCAATATCTATCAACCAAATCCGAATGCACATTTCCCAGATTTGAATTTACCGGAGAATCGGGAGTGGTTACAAGGCATTCTCCAAACTATGCAACCACCTCCTTTTCAACCACTTCCATCTGTCCGGGATAGTCTATCACTGAGCTTCTTCACCATACAGGAGGGATATTGTTTATCCCCGACTCTGGAGGAACGAGAATGGGTTCGACAACTCCTATACGACTTACAACTCACACTGGATGATTTGGATCAGCTGGAAAATATGAAATTGGTACACAAAGCCATTGATGCTTTGTATGAAGGACCAATTAAGGAGGCTCTAATGATCATTGAGGAAATGAAAAATGAGAGGATTTCTATTAAGGTGTCATCGCCTCAGCGTTGCACACTTAACATTCAAGCATCCGAGGCAGAATCTCCAAGTTACGAGAAATCCACTCTTATTCCTTCCCCAGTGATACCCGGCCCCATCTCCACGGGTACGGAGGCAATTAGTGCCCATGATAGTAAGTTGTCCTCTAGTATAGGAGATGACATGGTTATTTCTGATAACTATGAGGTTTTTAAGCATCCAGTTGATTCTACATTATCATTACGCATTGATGCTTTTGATCCTTTTAGTGTTGAGCTTTTTCAGGAAAGAAGAACCAATAACCTCCTCAAGTTCTACATCACAAACTCCAAGTTTTCCATCTCGATGGGTGAAGAAAAATGGCCATCTACTTATAACTTGGAGAATAGTCCAAGTCATCACTCGGTGCAGTGGGAAGAAAGATTGATGGAAGTGGTGATGGACTATGAGAAAATATGTGAGTGGATGATTGCTTGGTCACTACTCATCGTATTTTCTATTAACACCGGGCCAAAATTCATCCCTACTTGGAGAATGAACAAGGCATTCATTCGGAAACCGCCTTAAAATAACTCGGTAAAGTCAAGCTAATGACTTTAAAAGAGCGCTTCTTGGGAGGTAACCCAAGTTTGTAAGTTTTCTTTTCTTTTTCTTTTTGCTTTTGTTTTTGTTTTGTTTAATTTGTTTCTTTTTGTTGTGTTCAAGCATGCACTTTTAGCATGTATGTGTCTTATGCTTGATGGTTTAAAGAGTTGAAGTGTTAGATATAATGCACATTTGGACCCCATGTTTAAGAGATGCTTATTGTACTCGAGAGGAGAGGAAGCTATAGGATTATGTATTGGAATTTTAAGGATGTTGTTCGACATCCTTGGTTGTAAGTGTTCTTGTACCGTTGTGTATGCTTGTCATAACAACATTGGGGACAATGTTGGATTTAAGTTTGGGGGTAGAAGAGTACTTAATTTGAACTTTGATGATGCAATCCTAATTTGTAGCTTGAGTTTGGGGGAAAGTTGTTTGCTATCATATTTATATGCTTCTTTGTTGAGAAAATCAAGTATGAAAAAAAAAATTTAGTACTTCCAATTGATGCATTGAAATTGATTGACTTGGAGAAATGGCATGATCTCTTGAAATAATTTGAATTTAATGGAATATATATATATATATCTTTGAAATTGCTCGCGGAGACACTAGACTAGGATTGATTCTTTAGATGATTCACATTGCACAATGAATCGAGGGTAGAGGAGTTGAGAGGATAACCATCTTGAGACACTTAAGGAGTTTTTCCCGGAAATATTAACTTAGATTTCTCATAAGGTTATAAGTTAAGTAGTAATTTTATATGCTAAACAATGAATTGAAAAGGTTGAATTTTGGTATGACCAAAAGTGGTCAGGCTAATACGTACCGGAGGTGAAACGTTTCATGCCTATATACTGTACTATTATGCTAATTTGAGCTAAGCTCAAGCCAAAAAGAAGTGAATTGTTTAAAAGATCTAGTTTTATTTTGTGGCCTTTGACACTCGAGTGATTAAATCCTTAGGAGTGTCTCCACACTTAATGCCTCAAAACTATCTAGTTTGGGAGTCATTGATCTAAAGCTTGCTACATGGGTGTCATAGAAAGCCTAATGGAATAAAACATTGCACATGATCTAGCCTTAATGAAGTTTAAATGGAAATTTCATATGAATTGAAAGTTGAATGTTTGAGATAATGAAATTTAAATGGCTATGAGATTTTCTATAATTCTTGTGCTTTGCGTTTGATCGAAAGTTGATAGATATGGGATTAATGTCCAAAATTTGGTAAGGATGCCTCTCGACTATAATACCTTAGATTTATTTTTCACTACACCCTAGAGAGTCTTTTCAAGTATTGGTGTCACATGAGCAAAAGTAGTTGATATGTATATATATTTGTGAACTTTAAAAGGTTGATTTTATGCCATTCATTCTTGTTGATCATGTTGAGGTGTATTGATTTGGTTGGATAAATTTTGTTAGATTTTGTGGGTATATCGCATGCAAACCCTCACGAGACTATAACTCGTCCTTTGAGGTAACTCAAGGGTTTAAAGGCTTGCTGCACCCGCTAAGTGCAATCGTTAACTCCACGAAAGTGAGTTAGTTAGTTGTTTTGTTTTCTCGCATTGAATGATGTTGATCTTGTCTTATAGCTCTCATTGCTCGAGGACGATCAATGGGTAAGTTTGGGGGTGTTGATAGGGTGTGAATTTATATGTTTTAGAGCCTCATATTTATTGGATTTATATTGGTTTATGCATGATTTATACCACATTTGCGTTTAATTTGTATACTTATCGAGTAAAGGTGGAAAATCACTACAATAGAGGAATAATGCGCGCAAATACAGAATTTATGTATATTTTGATGTCGAATTTGAGGAAGTTTCCTTCAACAAAGTTGTAGATCTCTTTGTTAGCTTCACTTGGAAACTTGAATCATCCACATCGGAGGTCTGTGGAGAAAGTTATGAAGGAAACACGATTGTTGCGCTGAAAACCAAGAAAACGGTTCAGACATTCGGCTTACCACGCCCAAGCGCCCTTCCAACCACGCCCAGGCGCATATGACATCCAGTTCCGAGGATTTGCTTCGCACTCCAGCGCCTAGGCGCCATCATAGCCACGCCTGGGCGCGGATTTCGTAACACCTGCCACGGTTGAGCGCTATTTGTGTACATTTCGAGACCGAATTGGATGAAGGTTTCTTCTACAAAGTTGTAGATATATGTCTTAGCTTCACGTGGGAACATGAATCATCCAAATCGGAGGTCTGTGGAAAGAGTTATAAAGGAAATACGATTGCTGCGCAGAAAAGTAAGAAAGCTGCCTAGACTTCGCACATACGCGCCTAGGCGCCGAAATACCCGCGCCTGGGCGCCGACACCTCCGACATTTGATTCCTTTTAGCCAAAAGTTCAGCATTTTAAGTGGAAGGGAATCATTTAAAGCCAAGAGGTCAGCACATGTGTTGAGGGATGGTCATAAGTGCGTTTCTTGGTAGATTTACTTTATGGAATTTTATACTACACACTTTAGAGTGATGGAGGACACAAGAGAGGGACAACACATGGGATGGAGGAGAATATACACCTATAAAGGCAATCATCTCTTGCATTCTTCATCAATGAAATTGGAGAGGGGGGGGGGCAGCCCCTAATCTGATTTCACCATCATTCATCACCATTCTTTATCATTGAGAGAGAGGGGAAAACTAGAGGAAGGAAAAGAGCTTGGGGATTGAAGGCTCAATTTCAAGATCCATCATCATTCACCATTTAGGGAGTTTTTAAGAGATTTTCATTTCATTTATGTCTATGAATATTCCTCTTATGTCTTTTATGCTTTCAATTATGAACTAAATTCGTAAGACTAGGGCCATGTAAGGCCAAATTGTGATTTATGTTTATAATAGATGATTGTTGAGGTTACTCTTATATTGTTATGTGATGTGAATTGATGTTCTACTTATCTTGCATATACTTGATCACTATATGTTAGAATCTTATGCCTAGGTTAATATTTCGGGAGAAAATTGACTTAGGATGCAAGAGATTCACATCATGACCCGCAACTAATGAGGAATTGCCCTAGACATAGGTAAAGACTCCCGGGTGAAGTTGTTCGATTCAAATCGAGTGAACTCTAGTACGTTAATGCATGTTTAGTGGCTAGATTTCCGGATAGGAATATTTGGGAAATCACGATCTAAGCATAGGAGTTTATACGCGAGACATCGGTTATTCTCTACCTTAGGAGTTTTCACCATAACAATATAAGAGTAATTCTTCAACAAGAACCTTTATAAGTATATTTGATCATAAGTATATTTGATCAACTTGAACCTAGCATGTGCCTTAGTCTCCCTTTATAATTGGTTTTAAATCACTTGCTCATCTTTGTTCTTGTTCTTTACAAATTTTATTTGAATTTATTCTTACTTTGTTTATTCACTTCATTACAAATCTTAAACTAGAATTCAAGTCCTTGTGGTTCGACAATCCGGACTTACCGTCCATTTATTACTACACACGACTAGTGCACTTGCTACAATAGCACGTTAGCTTTTAGCGTGTCAAGTTTTTGGCGCCGTTGCCGGGGACTTGTTTATTTTAGTTTTTGATTTTCATTTACGTTTTTCATAATTCTTGGTTTGTTGTTTACTTCTTGCTTTTCTTTCATTTCCTTGTTAAGTCTAATTTTGTTCCTTGTGCTTAATTGATAGGTTCGATTTGTGGTGCATGAATCGCTCCTCAAATGAGCCTTTACTTGATTTTGTTATTAAACATGTGCTTCGGGTTTGTAGATGAGTTCGAGAGATGGAGGGCAATATCTATCAACCAAATCCGAATGCACATTTCCCAGATTTGAATTTACCGGAGAATCGGGAGTGGTTACAAGGCATTCTCCAAACTATGCAACCACCTCCTTTTCAACCACTTCCATCTGTCCGGGATAGTCTATCACTGAGCTTCTTCACCATACAGGAGGGATATTGTTTATCCCCGACTCTGGAGGAACGAGAATGGGTTCGACAACTCCTATACGACTTACAACTCACACTGGATGATTTGGATCAGCTGGAAAATATGAAATTGGTACACAAAGCCATTGATGCTTTGTATGAAGGACCAATTAAGGAGGCTCTAATGATCATTGAGGAAATGAAAAATGAGAGGATTTCTATTAAGGTGTCATCGCCTCAGCGTTGCACACTTAACATTCAAGCATCCGAGGCAGAATCTCCAAGTTACGAGAAATCCACTCTTATTCCTTCCCCAGTGATACCCGGCCCCATCTCCACGGGTACGGAGGCAATTAGTGCCCATGATAGTAAGTTGTCCTCTAGTATAGGAGATGACATGGTTATTTCTGATAACTATGAGGTTTTTAAGCATCCAGTTGATTCTACATTATCATTACGCATTGATGCTTTTGATCCTTTTAGTGTTGAGCTTTTTCAGGAAAGAAGAACCAATAACCTCCTCAAGTTCTACATCACAAACTCCAAGTTTTCCATCTCGATGGGTGAAGAAAAATGGCCATCTACTTATAACTTGGAGAATAGTCCAAGTCATCACTCGGTGCAGTGGGAAGAAAGATTGATGGAAGTGGTGATGGACTATGAGAAAATATGTGAGTGGATGATTGCTTGGTCACTACTCATCGTATTTTCTATTAACACCGGGCCAAAATTCATCCCTACTTGGAGAATGAACAAGGCATTCATTCGGAAACCGCCTTAAAATAACTCGGTAAAGTCAAGCTAATGACTTTAAAAGAGCGCTTCTTGGGAGGTAACCCAAGTTTGTAAGTTTTCTTTTCTTTTTCTTTTTGCTTTTGTTTTTGTTTTGTTTAATTTGTTTCTTTTGTTGTGTTCAAGCATGCACTTTTAGCATGTATGTGTCTTATGCTTGATGGTTTAAAGAGTTGAAGTGTTAGATATAATGCACATTTGGACCCCATGTTTAAGAGATGCTTATTGTACTCGAGAGGAGAGGAAGCTATAGGATTATGTATTGGAATTTTAAGGATGTTGTTCGACATCCTTGGTTGTAAGTGTTCTTGTACCGTTGTGTATGCTTGTCATAACAACATTGGGGACAATGTTGGATTTAAGTTTGGGGGTAGAAGAGTACTTAATTTGAACTTTGATGATGCAATCCTAATTTGTAGCTTGAGTTTGGGGGAAAGTTGTTTGCTATCATATTTATATGCTTCTTTGTTGAGAAAATCAAGTATGAAAAAAAAATTTAGTACTTCCAATTGATGCATTGAAATTGATTGACTTGGAGAAATGGCATGATCTCTTGAAATAATTTGAATTTAATGGAATATATATATATATATCTTTGAAATTGCTCTCGGAGACACTAGACTAGGATTGATTCTTTAGATGATTCACATTGCACAATGAATCGAGGGTAGAGGAGTTGAGAGGATAACCATCTTGAGACACTTAAGGAGTTTTTCCCGGAAATATTAACTTAGATTTCTCATAAGGTTATAAGTTAAGTAGTAATTTTATATGCTAAACAATGAATTGAAAAGGTTGAATTTTGGTATGACCAAAAGTGGTCAGGCTAATACGTACCGGAGGTGAAAAGTTTCATGCCTATATACTGTACTATTATGCTAATTTGAGCTAAGCTCAAGCCAAAAAGAAGTGAATTGTTTAAAAGATCTAGTTTTATTTTGTGGCCTTTGACACTCGAGTGATTAAATCCTTAGGAGTGTCTCCACACTTAATGCCTCAAAACTATCTAGTTTGGGAGTCATTGATCTAAAGCTTGCTACATGGGTGTCATAGAAAGCCTAATGGAATAAAACATTGCACATGATCTAGCCTTAATGAAGTTTAAATGGAAATTTCATATGAATTGAAAGTTGAATGTTTGAGATAATGAAATTTAAATGGCTATGAGATTTTCTATAATTCTTGTGCTTTGCGTTTGATCGAAAGTTGATAGATATGGGATTAATGTCCAAAATTTGGTAAGGATGCCTCTCGACTATAATACCTTAGATTTATTTTTCACTACACCCTAGAGAGTCTTTTCAAGTATTGGTGTCACATGAGCAAAAGTAGTTGATATGTATATATATTTGTGAACTTTAAAAGGTTGATTTTATGCCATTCATTCTTGTTGATCATGTTGAGGTGTATTGATTTGGTTGGATAAATTTTGTTAGATTTTGTGGGTATATCGCATGCAAACCCTCACGAGACTATAACTCGTCCTTTGAGGTAACTCAAGGGTTTAAAGGCTTGTTGCACCCGCTAAGTGCAATCGTTAACTCCACGAAAGTGAGTTAGTTAGTTGTTTTGTTTTCTCGCATTGAATGATGTTGATCTTGTCTTATAGCTCTCATTGCTCGAGGACGATCAATGGGTAAGTTTGGGGGTGTTGATAGGGTGTGAATTTATATGTTTTAGAGCCTCATATTTATTGGATTTATATTGGTTTATGCATGATTTATACCACATTTGCGTTTAATTTGTATACTTATCGAGTAAAGGTGGAAAATCACTACAATAGAGGAATAATGCGCGCAAATACAGAATTTATGTATATTTTGATGTCGAATTTGAGGAAGTTTCCTTCAACAAAGTTGTAGATCTCTTTGTTAGCTTCACTTGGCAACTTGAATCATCCACATCGGAGGTCTGTGGAGAAAGTTATGAAGGAAACCGATTGTTGCGCTGAAAACCAAGAAAACGGTTCAGACATTCGGCTTACCACGCCCAAGCGCCCTTCCAACCACGCCCAGGCGCATATGACATCCAGTTCCGAGGATTTGCTTCGCACTCCAGCGCCTAGGCGCCATCATAGCCATGCCTGGGCGCGGATTTCGTAACACCTGCCACGGTTGAGCGCTATTTGTGTACATTTCGAGACCGAATTGGATGAAGGTTTCTTCTACAAAGTTGTAGATATATGTCTTAGCTTCACGTGGGAACATGAATCATCCAAATCGGAGGTCTGTGGAAAGAGTTATAAAGGAAATACGATTGCTGCGCAGAAAAGTAAGAAAGCTGCCTAGACTTCGCACATACGCGCCTAGGCGCCGAAATAACCGCGCCTGGGCGCCGACACCTCCGACATTTGATTCCTTTTAGCCCAAAGTTCAGCATTTTAAGTGGAAGGGAATCATTTAAAGCCAAGAGGTCAGCACATGTGTTGAGGGATGGTCATAAGTGCGTTTCTTGGTAGATTTACTTTATGGAATTTTATACTACACACTTTAGAGTGATGGAGGACACAAGAGAGGGACAACACATGGGATGGAGGAGAATATACACCTATAAAGGCAATCATCTCTTGCATTCTTCATCAATGAAATGGATGGAGAGGGGGGGGGGCAGCCCCTAATCTGATTTCACCATCATTCATCACCATTCTTTATCATTGAGAGAGAGGGGAAAACTAGAGGAAGGAAAAGAGCTTGGGGATTGAAGGCTCAATTTCAAGATCCATCATCATTCACCATTTAGGGAGTTTTTAAGAGATTTTCATTTCATTTATGTCTATGAATATTCCTCTTATGTCTTTTATGCTTTCAATTATGAACTAAATTCGTAAGACTAGGGCCATGTAAGGCCAAATTGTGATTTATGTTTATAATAGATGATTGTTGAGGTTACTCTTATATTGTTATGTGATGTGAATTGATGTTCTACTTATCTTGCATATACTTGATCACTATATGTTAGAATCTTATGCCTAGGTTAATATTTCGGGAGAAAATTGACTTAGGATGCAAGAGATTCACATCATGACCCGCAACTAATGAGGAATTGCCCTAGACATAGGTAAAGACTTCCCTCCGGGTGAAGTTGTTCGATTCAAATCGAGTGAACTCTAGTACGTTAATGCATGTTTAGTGGCTAGATTTCCGGATAGGAATATTTGGGAAATCACGATCTAAGCATAGGAGTTTATACGCGAGACATCGGTTATTCTCTACCTTAGGAGTTTCACCATAACAATATAAGAGTAATTCTTCAACAAGAACCTTTATAAGTATATTTGATCATAAGTATATTTGATCAACTTGAACCTAGCATGTGCCTTAGTCTCCCTTTATAATTGGTTTTAAATCACTTGCTCATCTTTGTTCTTGTTCTTTACAAATTTTATTTGAATTTATTCTTACTTTGTTTATTCACTTCATTACAAATCTTAAACTAGAATTCAAGTCCTTGTGGTTCGACAATCCGGACTTACAATCCATTATTACTACACACGACTAGTGCACTTGCTACCAAGCACGTTTGCTTTTAGCATGTCAAGTTTTTGGCACCGTTGCCGGGTACTTGTTTATTTTAGTTTTTGATTTTTGTTTACTTTTTTCATAATTCTTGGTTTGTTGTTTACTTCTTGCTTTTCTTTCATTTCCTTGTTAAGTCTAATTTTGTTCCTCGTGCTTAATTGATAGGTTCGATTTGTGGTGCATGAATCGCTCCTCAAATGAGCCTTTACTTGATTTTGTTATTAAACATGTGCTTCGGGTTTGTAGATGAGTTCGAGAGATGGAGGGCAATATCTATCAACCAAATCCGAATGCACATTTCCCAGATTTGAATTTACCGGAGAATCGGGAGTGGTTACAAGGCATTCTCCAAACTATGCAACCACCTCCTTTTCAACCACTTCCATCTGTCCGGGATAGTCTATCACTGAGCTTCTTCACCATACAGGAGGGATATTGTTTATCCCCGACTCTGGAGGAACGAGAATGGGTTCGACAACTCCTATACGACTTACAACTCACACTGGATGATTTGGATCAGCTGGAAAATATGAAATTGGTACACAAAGCCATTGATGCTTTGTATGATGGACCAATTGAGGAGGCTCTAATGATCATTGAGGAAATGAAAAATGAGAGGATTTCTATTAAGGTGTCATCGCCTCAGCGTTGCACACTTAACATTCAAGCATCCGAGGCAGAATCTCCAAGTTACGAGAAATCCACTCTTATTCCTTCCCCAGTGATACCCGGCCCCATCTCCACGGGTACGGAGGCAATTAGTGCCCATGATAGTAAGTTGTCCTCTAGTATAGGAGATGACATGGTTATTTCTGATAACTATGAGGTTTTTAAGCATCCAGTTGATTCTACATTATCATTACGCATTGATGCTTTTGATCCTTTTAGTGTTGAGCTTTTTCAGGAAAGAAGAACCAATAACCTCCTCAAGTTCTACATCACAAACTCCAAGTTTTCCATCTCGATGGGTGAAGAAAAATGGCCATCTACTTATAACTTGGAGAATAGTCCAAGTCATCACTCGGTGCAGTGGGAAGAAGATTGATGGAAGTGGTGATGGACTATGAGAAAATATGTGAGTGGATGATTGCTTGGTCACTACTCATCGTATTTTCTATTAACACCGGGCCAAAATTCATCCCTACTTGGAGAATGAACAAGGCATTCATTCGGAAACCGCCTTAAAATAACTCGGTAAAGTCAAGCTAATGACTTTAAAAGAGCGCTTCTTGGGAGGTAACCCAAGTTTGTAAGTTCTTTTCTTTTTCTTTTTGCTTTTGTTTTTGTTTTGTTTAATTTGTTTCTTTTGTTGTGTTCAAGCATGCACTTTTAGCATGTATGTGTCTTATGCTTGATGGTTTAAAGAGTTGAAGTGTTAGATATAATGCACATTTGGACCCCATGTTTAAGAGATGCTTATTGTACTCGAGAGGAGAGGAAGCTATAGGATTATGTATTGGAATTTTAAGGATGTTGTTCGACATCCTTGGTTGTAAGTGTTCTTGTACCGTTGTGTATGCTTGTCATAACAACATTGGGGACAATGTTGGATTTAAGTTTGGGGGTAGAAGAGTACTTAATTTGAACTTTGATGATGCAATCCTAATTTGTAGCTTGTGTTTGGGGGAAAGTTGTTTGCTATCATATTTATATGCTTCTTTGTTGAGAAAATCAAGTATGAAAAAAAAAAATTTAGTACTTCCAATTGATGCATTGAAATTGATTGACTTGGAGAAATGGCATGATCCTTGAAATAATTTGAATTTAATGGATATATATATATCTTTGAAATTGCTCGCGGAGACACTAGACTAGGATTGATTCTTTAGATGATTCACATTGCACAAATGAATCGAGGGTAGAGGAGTTGAGAGGATAAACATCTTGAGACACTAAGGAGTTTTTCCCGGAA